>OZ005657.1:40476752-40558752 GCA_963930645.1 Salticus scenicus | reverse complement strand
ATAAAATAATCATTGTTATTAAGGATGGAAAAGGATTGAAATTGTACAACATTAAATTCAATTTCAGTGCAAACTGACAGCCATCAACTTTTCTGAAACTTTTTCCCCCCCCCCTTAAGATTATTGCTAAATATACCTAAAAAATCGAGTTTCCGTAGGGGGGGGGGGGAGGTAGAATTACGTTTTTATCATTAATTAAATAAATATGCTATTTTTCTCGTATTTGACAGAATTCGCAATATTTTTACGACCGATTGCCGAAATTCGTAATTATTTCACTGCAAATTTACAAAATCTACGTTTAATAGCAAATAATTGCTAATATATACTATAATTTTGCTCTAATTGATAAAATTCACTCTTCTTTAAAGGTAAATCCTAAAATACGCGATTATTATGCGGCCGATTGCCGAAACACGCTATTATTTAGCTACTAATCTATGCAAAATACGTTCATCTAAAAGCTGAATCTTAAATACTCAACTATTTTGCCACTAATCAGTGAAATTTCCTTTTTTTTTCTTTTTCAAAGTGTAATCTCGGAAATCGGGATTACCCACTAATAATCAAAAATTTACGTTTTATATTCTATCATTTGGCTGCTAGCCAATAAAAGTTTTTTTTTTTTTTTTTTTTTTTTTTTTTCCCAGTTGATTTCAGTAAATCGCGATATTTTTGTAGCCGATGACGGAAATACGCAATCATTTCACCGCTAATTAACAAAATTTATGTTTAATTGCTGAAAAAGGCTTTATTTTGATGCTAATCGATGAATTTCTTGCTTTTTTCAAACATGGTTTACATTATAAGTATAATTTTGTGGCTTTTTATAGAAATACGGAATTATTTTACAGCTAATTTTAAAAATTACGTAATCGTAAACTAATTGCTAAAATAGATGTTATTTTTCTAAAAATGTCTAATTATTTAGTCATAAATCAGCTTTTTTTTTATTACTGAAATGTCATTTTTTGCGGCTGATTTATAAAATACGCAGTTTTCTTGTGCTATTTTTGTGATGAATCCATTTTAAATCCGACGATTTTTGTGAAAGTCCCATTTTCAGATATGATAATTTCTTAGAATCACCCACGCACTATAAAAACTAAGTTATCGCGTAGCTCATCCTGGTCTTAGTTTCCTTGCGTTGTCAATCGTACTTAAAGTTCAGTAACTTTGAATCCATTATTTTTATCGATAAATAATTAAAATAAACAATTTTTTTCGTTAGAAAGTATTATTTTTTAGCGACTTATTAAGCATTAAGATAACTGAAACATTGATAGAGTTTAAATGAAAATCAAAATACAGCATAATCATAGCCATGAAGATAATCATAGCATTTGGTTTCTTTCTCCCCCCTTTCAGCTTGCGGTGTCTGTGCTTGCGGTTTTAATTAAGCACACTCTCAGCTAATGTAAACAAATACTTGTTCCGGTTCTGAGTCAGCAATATTTCGATTACGCAATGCCTAGCAGTAGGTTTTTTTTTTTTTTTTTTTTTTTTCTTTACTATTTATTTATGAGTATTTACGATGAAGCATGTGGTTCTTCAACTAGATTGTAAAAGTTAGATTTGTTTTTTTTATATTTTCAAGAAGCACTTTCATACATAAAAAATAAAATTCAAAGAATAATGTTTTATGCGGCAACTGTTGGAAATGCAAAATTAAAAGTTGATAAGGATTGGATTGCGATGGAAAAAAAAAAAGAAAAGAAAGAAAGAAGATTTTTTTTTTTTTTTTTTTCCAGTGTCTGCCACTATTCAGTTTTATATTATACTTTTTTAATCCGTGGTGAAATCGGAGTTCGCTCATTGTAAACAAGATGACGATGGGGAAAGGAAAAGCGTAGCTTTAAGTATACGATGCGTAGAGTGTAGTAGAAGCAGGCTAAAGCGTAGTTACTACGCCAATTGCGTAGTTGTTGGCAGCCCTGGAAGCTATAATAGTAGGTAATTTTTAAATGTGTGCACAGTATAAGTATTATATAATTTATGTATAAGTTTAGAAATTTATAAAATTTTGCTTTTAATAAAATAATCAGATTAATTAAAATTATTAAGTTGTAGATATTAAAAAAATTTCTCAAGGCTAAAAGATAAAATTTCATAAATTATTGAACATAAAATCCAGTGATAACCCAAGTAATAAAGTAAAAAACCATTAAATGATATATATTTTTTTATTTCATTAAAGGCACTTATTTTTAAAGGGTGAATTTAATGAAAAATATTTCTAATTATTTATGTTTTTGCTTTGAAATGTTCTACACTTATCTGTATGAAATAAAAATGAATTTGTTTAACACCTACTGAGAATGTTTACACTTCAAAAAGAAATTGTTTGTCTATAGAAAGAAAGGAGAAATTGACATATGTAGCTCACAACATAAATTATTAAAAGCCAAAGACAGGGCCCGACTTACAAACGTTTGTGTCCAGGGCACTTTCAGTTTACTCTCAGTTTTCCGCGCCCCCTTAGAAAGGGTGAAATTGTAGAAAAAAAATCAGGATCATAATTAGCAGAAGGTGCAAGAAGACAGAATGCCCCAGTTATCTAATGTTGAAAACAATATTTTAGTCTGCTCATTGACTCTTCTCCTCCCCTGGTAAAGAAAAAAAAATTAATCCATTTCTACTCAGACACAATTTTCAATAGGCAAACAGGCCGACTATATATATGCTGAAATAAAATCTCTCTCCTTTTGTTCCCAAAGACAAATAAAAATTTCCCAGTGAGCCTAATGACAGCTGTTATTTTGTAATTTTATTCATATAAATGAAACAAGGCATAGATTGAAGGAAAAACTGGGTTATTTAAACCATATGGTATTTTTAGCTGTCAGTAAAATTTTGTTCCCCTTAGAAATTTCGTGCCCAGGATACTGGCCCCATGTCATGTACCCATACAATAATCAGACCCTGGAAAAAGAAAGAGCAAAAACAGTTCAGTTTAAATAAAATAATGTTGTTGATAAGGTACTAGATAAGTTGTTTGTAATTAAAGAATGTAACATGAATGATCTTTCATCGAAAAATGAAGCTGACTATTAACTTTGATTCTAAATTTTATGTAACAAGTAACTAATTACAAAAAAAAATTAATTTCATTTTTAAGCTATTTTTTATTTTGGTTTTACACTGCATAAAAAAAGTAGACGGACACTTACTTGTAATACTTTAAAGGCGTTTATTTCTTTAATTAGAGATATGAGGTTAATTTCTCTTATATAATTATATTCTTGAGACATCATATATTATTTTTTGGATATAGATTCAATCCTTTTGAATTATGTAGTGGAAAAATTCAGGTAACAAAAATGGTGCATATTTGCACTGTAATTTTTCTTTAAAAAAGTAGACGGACACATCTTGTATCTCTAAAATAAAACGTTTTTAGTAAGGGGTTTGTCTCCCATTTGCTTTAATAAGTTCGTATACTCTGTTAGGCATCGAATCAATGAGATTCTGAATCTTTTTTTGACAGAAAATTTCCCAAATGTTTGTAAGAGCTTCTTTGAGCTGGTGAATTGATTCATACTGACGTCCACCTCAGAAATTTTATGAACAAGTATAGCCCAAATGTTTTCTACAGGATTCATATCCGGACTCTTGGCTGGCCTGGGTAAAACATTGAAGTTGTTCTCATGAAACGATTTTTTAACGTTGTTAGCGATGTGTATTGGCGCACCATCTTGTTGTAAAATCCAGTTTTCTCCTACAAGATCACACGCAAATGGCAAAAGCTCACTGCTTAATGTTTCAATGTAATCTTTGTGAGTCTGCTTCTTACTTAGGAACACTAAATTTGTCCTTCCACCATAGCCAACAGCTAGCTACACCATCACGCCACCACCACTGACTTGCCGAGTAGAGTACACTTTGTCTTCTTTCTCCAAACTGTGCCAATAATATTGATATCCATCTGGGCCGTCTGAATTAAATTTTTTCTCATCTGAAAAACTACAGATATCCATTCTGTAGTCCCAGACATATGGTTTTGAGCCCACTGTAGGTGTTCTGTCACGTGGTGATCCTTCCAGCATGGATCATGTTTCCTCTTCTTATATTGAAAGAGCTCTGAGTGCTTAATGTAGTTATAAACTGTCTGAGAAGTTACGGTAGTAATTCCTGTGCTTATTCGAATCTGAGAATTGATGCTCCAGATTTTTTCAGATCAGTAAAAATTTTTCTTTGGTCTCATAGCGAAAGTTTCTTTGGCCGGCCACTCTTTTTCCTTACGCCATGGGCTTCAGGAGCACGTAGAAAATCGCTGATGCTATTTTTGCTTATTAGAAGTAGCCTACTAATTTCTCTGACTCCTTTATTAACATTTTTCAGCTCTATAATCTGTCCTTTCCCGTAATCAGTTAGAGGAATTCCTCGGGGCATGGCGCATTCATCTCCAAGAAATTTAACTATGTAAAACCATCTTGTCGAGCATGTTAACAATTGGTAAAATGCCAAATGTACATGTACATGCAAAACTGGTATTCCGCAAGAAACACTCACTTAGATAATTGCAGTTTTTGACCAGTGTCCATCTACTTAAAAAAAAATATATATATATATTGTGCAAATGTATATCTTTTTTCTTTTCTGCATTTCCCTACATTAAAATTATAAATAATTGAATACTCTTATTTGTCTGTCAGAAATAGGAAGATTGATAAGTACAAACATGTTAAAGAATTTTAATTGACATTTCCTATTAAACAAAGACGGAGTTTTAAAAAATTGTAAAGAAATGCCCATCTACTTTTTTTATGCCGTGTAAATTTGAATCAAACATATTTTATTTATTATTTACTATAAAATATTGTTTGATTTAAATTTGCTAACTTTTTAGTGAAATTTCATTTTTAAATCAGAGACTTTCATGATTCAAAAAATTTTTTTTTTCAAGCAAATTAATTTTTATGCACATACCATCAAATTACTGCTTAATTAAAAATCATCAATATAATACATAATAAACCTAAGGTTTATAGATAGAATAAGAATTATAGAAATATGAATTATGTAAATTAGATTTCAAAAATAAATCCACATTATTATTTTTTTTCTCCGAAAATCTTTCTGCGGAGAATACTTCCTTTAAATTTTAGTGATGGTTTTGTTACAAATGCAAATCTTTAAGCATAAAAAAAAAAAATTGAAATTTGTATTTTAATATGAATAATTATTCATTATTTGCCATTGAATGCTTTTTGTCATGGAATAAGTTATAAATATTTAGAAAAAAAAAATTACTTTGTAGAACTTACTAAAGAATATTCTCTGATTGAAAATTATGAATTATAAAGAGAATATAGTGAAATAAAATTTGTTCTAGTTGTGCCTTTAAAATTGAATAATTATGAATAAGTTATATAATTTAAGTCATAAACATGTTTTTTTTATATATATATTTAAGAAAAATAAGGATATTCTCGATTATTCTCTGAATTTAAAAGCATCGGAAAAATATACTAACCTTACATCTCAATGCATAAATAACATAAAATATTTTTCACTTGTAATATAAATTTTGGCTTTTGCTAAATAATAGTATCAAGGGATCTCTACAATTTAATTATTAAAAATATATATTTAAAATAATTTAATTACCTTTTTTAATTAGACTTTTTTTTAATAGCTTTTTTTTTTTTTTTTTTTTTTTTTTTTAATTTATAATTACTCAAAGAAAATTTTTTTTTAGAAGTATTTTGAAATAATTTTTTCAGCTAAAATATTTAAAGAATAGAGGGAGAAAAAAGAAAAAAAAACCTCAACTAACTTAATTATTAAAAATCTCTATTTTTTATAATTAAATTAATTTTTGTTTACAAATTTTGATTAAATAATTTTTAATTTCCATAATAATTGATAGGAAAAAAAACCTTTAAGTAAATGTCTTTTGAAATACATTTTTCGAACAATAGCCTAAAGAATACTAGTATTGAGAATATTTGGCTAATTTAATTATTAAAATTGTATACATTTTAATATAAAATTTTATCAATTAGATTATTCAAATCAAATAATTTTAATTAGTTCTTTTCTCTATAATCATTGATAGAAAATAATTTTTATATTACAATGTATTTTGAAATAGCTTTTCAGTTAAAAGCCCAAATAGTAATATTAAGTAATTTGATCTAAATTATAAAAGAATATTTTTGATAATTAAATTAGTTTTTTATGCAATACTTTATTAAAAATAACTTTTTATATGAAAAATAATTTGGTGGTGGTAGTTAAGATGTTAAAATCTATTGAGAGCATGAGGGTCAACGACCATGACCTGGGATCGAACCCGTCACTTCCTGTCTACCAGCTTGGAGAGCAGAACTGCTCAGCAAATAAAATAGATTTTGTAATTAAAAGTCCAAATAATTTTATTAAGATATTTCTACTAAATTTTTGTAATAAATAATATTTTTAATAAATAAATAAATTTTTTTAATTAGAATATTTCATTAAATAATTTTTTAACTTTTTTTTTTTTCATCAATTAGATTATTCAAATCAAATAATTTTAATTATTTCTTTTCTCTATAATCATTGATAGAAAATAATTTTTATATTACAATGTATTTTGAAATAGTTTTTCAGTTAAAAGCCCAAATAGTAATATTAAGTAATTTGATCTAAATTAATTATTAAAGAATATTTTTTATAATTAAATTAGTTTTTTATGCAATACTTTATTAAAATAACTTTTTATATGAAAAATAATTTGGTGGTGGTAGTTTAGATGTTAAAATCGATTGAGAACATGAGGGTCAACGACCATGACCTGGGATCGAACCCGTCACTTCCTGTCTACCAGCTTGGAGAGCAGAACTGCTCAGCAAATAAAATAGATTTTGTAATTAAAAGTCCAAATAATTTTAAGATATTTCTACTAAATTTTTGTAATAAATTATATTTTTAATAAATAAATTAATTTTTTTAATTAGAATATTTCATTAAATAATTTTTTTTTTTTTTTCCAATCATTCATAGAAAATAGTGTTTTAATATTATATATAATTTAAAATAAATATTTCTGTTGAGAGTAGAATCAATTGCATTAAGCAATCTCAGCTAATTATTAAAATTTTTATTTTTGATAATTCATTTAGTTCTTAGATAATTAATTTAGTCTTTCTATTAGAATTTTTTAAATACAAAAATTTTATTAGATCCGTAGTTCTATAATCAATTATAGAACTATTTTGAATTAGATTTTTCATTTTAAAGCTCAAACATACTAGGCGAGTTGTATTAACCCTGGACCTGGACGATATATTTAACGCCCCAGACCGCCCGTTCCCGCTGTTCAATGTCTTTTTCTAGTCAATTTTGTCCTCTTATTACTTCCGGTGTGAGCCTGTTTTTTTTTTTTTTTTTTTTTTTTTAAACACACTTGACATTGTGAGTTTCTTTGGTTTTCGTCCCATGCTGTTCCTATGGCGTTTTTAGCTCCCCCCCCCTCTTTTTCTACATTCTAAAGTAGCAGTGGTAAATTAAGCAATTTCAACTAATTTAAATAGTAAAAATTTATATTTTTAATAATTAAATTACTTTTAAATAGAATATATCATTAAAGAGATTTTTTAATTAATACTTCTTATATATAATAATTCCCCCCCCCCCCCAAAAAAAAAGTTTTTTAATTACAAATATTTTGGTGGTTGTGGTTTAAGTGTTAAAGCCGATTGACAACATGAGGGTCCTAAGCCTGGGTGAAATGTCTTCCATGAGATTTCTTTCTAAGGAGTCCTGGCCTGTATATACATGATTTTCAGAGAAAACCATGGAAAACTCCAAACATCTTGGTCGACAAATGCGACCTAGGATCAAACTCGACAATTACACTATATCAGCTTGTAGAGCTGAACCGCAAGGTGTCATTTTAGACAATGATGGTTCACTTTTATAGAGCTAAACTCACACATATGCATAAGAAAGCTTCTATAAATTAGAAACTGAATATCAGCTTTTAAAGGAAATATAGCAAAGCATGTCTGATTATTCAGGTGGCATGTTTGTTCTATGGAAGATTAGTTTCCGAAATGAAACAGATTTAATAAAAGGTCTGTTTTTAAGGGGGAAATTTTTGTGAAGGGTCCTTTTTTAGGCTAAAAAAATTGTGAAGGGTCTTTTTTTAGAATAAACAATTTTGTGAAGGGTCCTTTTTTAGGATATAAAATTTTGTGAAGGATCCTTTTATAAGATACAAAATTTTATGAAGGATCCTTTAACAGACCCAGGTTTTCCTATGGACAGACCCCTGATATTCATCTATATATATTGGGTGAGTGCAAAAGTTCTACCTGTTTTTATTACCCATAAAGAAGAGCAAATAAACACAAAATGAACAGTACCTATTATTGTGCATAGTCCACGTTGCTATCTATGACCTCTTGCCATCTTTCTGGTAGGTGATGAATCCCCCGGGGGTAAAATTCTGGTGGTTTCGAGTCAAAAATGTTTTGGACGGCAGTTTTCCCAGCATCAAGATCAAAGATTTTCTGACTGAAGGAATTATTCAACACACAAAATAGGTGATAGTCAGTTGGTGTCAAGTCAAGAGAATAGGGAGGGTGGGATAAAACTTCCCAACCAAACCCAGTAACTTTTGGAGAGTGACGACAACAGCATGTGGCCTGGCATTATCATGATGAAGGATAACAACGCGATGATTAATGAGACCTGGCCACTTTGCAACCAAATTTGAATGCAACTTGTCTAACTGTAGACAATAAAAGGCAGCATTGAGGGTGTGTTTGAGTGGCAGAACTTCCCAGTGAATTATTTCCTGCACATCCCACCACACACTCAATAACACCTTCATTTTTTGAAGTCAATGCAGGCAGATCAGAAGGGCGACACACAGTCCTATGACACTTTACGTTATGGTACATAACCCACTTCTCATCTCCTGTTACAATTCGTGTCAAGAATGGGTCATTTTTGTACCGGGAAAACAAGGAAACACAGGTGGCGATTTGTTCATCCTGTTGATTAGCAGTCAGGTTATGTGGAACCCAATGATCCAACTATCTCGTAAAGCCCAATTTAACCAGCCGTCTCTCAACCGTTGTCCGGTGTACATTGAAGGTCTCTGCTAATTCTTGTATGATTGGGTTCAGGTTGTTCCTTATGGCTTGGTCAATATCATCATCTCCAACAAATGATAGTGGTCCACTTCTAGCCTGATCTTGACAGCTTCTGTCTCCTTCCCTAAATTTATAAAACCATCGACAACATATGTGTTTTCAGCTATTGCATCCTCCCCATAAACTTCACAAACATTGTGACATGCTGCAGCTGCCGTACTCTTTTTATAGAACTTGTATAGCAAACAATGGCTTATATGCTCCTTCTTGCTTTCCATGTTACACCCTCTGATTTTTTATTTATTTATTTATTTTTTAAGATGATTAACTTTGTGAGACACGATGTATTTATATCTGAGGCATCCACACGTTTGATTGGCAACGATTTGCGTCATTACAATGTTATGTGTGACGTCAATTCCATTGTAAATCTGCATATCCAAAAATGGGTAGAACTTTCGCACTCACCTAATACAACAAGCAATAACAATGGTTAAATCTCAGCAGAAATGTAAAAGATCTTTAAAATATTAGAAAAATGGAAGTACACAGCTAAGCTTGTAACGGTAAGCAATGGTGCTTTATCCTATGTTTTGCCAACATTCTAAAGCACGTGCTGAATCATCTGTCAATGCTTATCACAGTGACATGTTGCCTTTTGAACTGCTTTTTGGTACTAAGTTGAATACCAAGGGTAATAATAGGAGATTTTTGAAGCTGAATTTCAGGCTAATTTTGAAAAGCAATGAGAAGAAATGTGCAAATATGAAAAAAAGCCAAATTTTAGAGTAAAGGAAGAAAAACAAAAAATGTACAATTTACGAAGAAAAAATTCAAAATCTTATAAAATTGGTGACTAAGTCGCTATCAGGAGAACTCAGGTTAGTCCACACCCGAAACTGAAACCAAAATTTTTTGGGCCTTATAAGATTGGGAAAATAAAAGGGGGAAAACACACATGTGATGTAACTAAGGAAGGGTACTCGGAAAATCCCGCTTGTATTACTATTCATACTGAAATTATTAAAATATGGATCCCAGGGTTCGCGCTAGAGCGCGGGATCGCGGGAATCGCGCAATATTAAAATAAATCCCACTTAAAAAAATTTCATATGCGCGATTTTCCCGCACTTATTTTCCCGCGATTTTCCGCGATCTTTTTTTTTTTTTTTTAAATCTAATTCACTGAACTCCGCAAATTTATTTTTTCCGTTTTTAAAAAAATCGCGGATATCGTTCGTTAATAAATAAATAAATAAATAAAAATGGAACAATGGGCGATCAAATATTCTACAAAAGCTTCTGATTCCTAATCTTTCTCCATCCACAACATAAATATCAATATCCATTTCAAACTTGCTTTATGAGATTCTAGAACCTGTAAAGAAATACAATTGTTAAATATTTCTTTCTCATGTAATTATTTTTTGCCCACCTCCCACTTTATTTATCTCCATCTAGCGATCAGCAATGAAATGTTCTGCAGAAGTCTTGTTTCCCAATCTTTACCCATCTGCAACATAAATTATATTTATAATATTCATTTTAAACTTGCTTTATTAGATTCTAGAAGTAGAATTGAAAGAGTTTAATATTTCTTACTCTGTAATTATTTTTTTTTATTGCTCCCCCCCCCCCCTTTCCCATCTCCGGAATACGGATTGTGGTCAATGATCAATTCTAGAAACAATAAAGCAATAGAAGTGCTCAATATTTCTGACATACGTAATTATTTTTAGACCTTTAGTGCTGAACTTAATGAATCTATTTATTTTTTCTCGATTAAATTAAATGTTTATGGGGGTGTCATATCTATACCAAATTTGTAAACATGGGGGAAATGATAAATAGATTTTTCAGGTAAGAAATTTTTTTCCAAATCAATTTAAGAAAATTAATACTCAGTTGGTTTTATGCACGTTTGGAACTAACAATTAGCTACTGCTACTTTTATATGAATGATTAATGTACATACATAAAAATCATATTCTATATTTGTGTGAAAAATTTGTTTTACTCTTGGTGTGAAATTTCAATAAGATTTCATGTGGATATAAAATTTATTGCAGGTATATTGAAGATTTTTTTTTATGCTAATGAAAAAATCCTGAAAATGCTTAATGTAGATAAAACTATATATATAAATGTTTATGTCATCAGTTTATTGAAAGTGATGTTATCAATATTCAACTAATCATCCAATCAATCATATTAGCGAAAAATTTTCAGCTAATTTCTAATTTCAGCAATCACCTGTCTGTAATTTGCATATTTCTTGAAAATACTTATTTTTTTCTGTAAAATGTAATTACTGACTTAAATTTCAAAAATCTCACTTA
Organism: Salticus scenicus; assembly: GCA_963930645.1. Lineage (NCBI taxonomy): Eukaryota > Metazoa > Arthropoda > Arachnida > Araneae > Salticidae > Salticus > Salticus scenicus. Next base: position 40,547,324 of record OZ005657.1, on the reverse strand, counting down.
AATTTTCAAAATCCCACTTAAATTTTTTGTTAGAGTGGGAGAATCCCACTCATTTTTTTTCCTCAGTGCGAACCCTGGATCCCATTAAATAACATTAAAAAATTATTAAAAAACTGTTTTCATATTATTATAAATATGCTTGTTATTTTATGTTGTTTTTGTTTTATGTTTATATATATATATATATATATTGCAGAACACTCGCCTGTAGGGCTAGTCGAGTGAAGAATGGCTGAACTCTGTTCTGCCAGTCAACCCACACTGATTCTTCCTGTCTCTTCAAATGACAGAAATCACAGTTGATGATGTAATGTTAAGCCGCTATCAGACAAAGTTCCGTATAAACAGCATTAGCACATAGTAACTAATAAAGAAGTTTTTCATGCGGTAAACCGGTGAAAAGCTACCATTTGATGCTGTTGCCGCATGTATATTCTTCAATCACGTATTTTCACCTGTTAAAATCACAAACGCAAGTCTTTAGAATGAAGTCCTCCAATCAGAAAATCACCATTCCAGAGTATCACCTATCCTCATTCTTTTCAAACCTCCGAAAGGGGAATTTTCACCAAATGTTGCGCTCATTGTTTACATTTGTGGATTTCATTTATGCTGAAAAATAACCCTTGACTGAGCACAAGAAAGTTGTTCAGTAGGTTTGAGATTCAATAGATTATACTTCAGAATATATGTTCTTTCGTGTGATAGCAGCTTTACTGTCCCTCTGAATGCCCATGCAGCCCTTGTTTCTTCTTCATCCTGCATACAAACAGAAAGGACAAAGCTTGGATCCAGTGATGGATATATTACTGTGAGTATAGCATGCATTGATGGTGGCCATGAGAAGACAAAGTCGGAAATCACCGTAATAGTGGCATCGTTTGCCACAGGAAGATGAATTAATTTCTGTTTTAACGATATGAACATTTTAATGAGAAATGACATAGATGTTATATATTATTCTTGTGTGGACTCTTGGATGATTGGATAAACAATTTTGATGACTATCTTAACATTATAAAGATACTCTTATTTAGGTGTTATGAAAACTGGACTTTGTTACTTATTTAATAGACGAGTGTATCGTATTTTAGATGCATGCTATTAATTCTTACATCTATGTGTATATATTGTAAAAAAAATATAACTATCATTAAATATAATTTGTCAATATCAAATTGAGTTGCTCTTTCTGACTGAAGTCCACACACTTATCCACAAATATAAAGTCCATACAAAAAAAAAAAAAAAAAAAAAAAAAAAAAAAAAAAAAACTGTTTATACTTACAACCAAAATAATCCTTCTAAATGTGGAAATGTACCCAAGCTTGTTAATCTATTTTCTGTTAAATCTCTGAAATGTAAAATAAACAGTTAATGTCAGTACAAAATCATAATTTAAAAAATCTGATGTGGGCACCACATGACTTCCTTATACACTTTTAGAAGTATACATAATGTTAAAAAACATTGTCACTGGACCCGAAACAGTTGGCTAAAAATATTTTTAAAAAATGCATGCATACGTAAAAAAAAAAAAAAAAAAAAATAAATAAATAAATAAATAAATAAATTAAAATTGTGCCTTGAGGGGACTCATGTCAAAGTTGTGCCTTGGGGGGGGGACTCATGTCAAAGTTGTGCCTTGGGGGGGACTCTTGTCAAAGTTGTACCTTGGGGGGACTAATGCCAAAGTTGTACCTTGGGGGGGACTCATGTCAAAGTTGTGCCTTGGGGGACTCATGTCAAAGTTGTACCTTGGGGGGACTCATGTCAAAGTTGTGCCTGGGGGAGGGGACTCATGTCAAAGTTGTGCCTGGGGGGGACTCATGTCAAAGTTGTGCCTTGGGGGGGACTCATGTCAAAGTTGTGCCTTTTGGGGACTCATGTCAAAGTTGTACCTTGGGGGGGACTCGTGTCAAAGCTGTGCATTGGGGGACTAATGTCAAAGTTATGCCTGGGGGGGGACTCATGTCAAAGTTGTGCCTTGGGGGGGGACTTATGTCATAGTTGTGCCTTGGGGAAGTTTTAAATGTCTAGCTGTTCGGGAAGTTAGTTAAAAATCGTTTGCAAGATTTGTACTGGTAACGCTGCCGAAGGCAGCAGGAACCCTACACAGTTGGCTAAAAGTATTAAAAAATGCATTTTCACCGTGTTCTGATCTAGTCTGAAAGTTTCAAATGTCTAGCTAGTCGGGAAGTTAGTTAAATAATTTTTCTGTTGAATCGCATAAACGCTGCTGAAGGCAACAGGTATCGGAAACAGTTGGCTAAAAATATTTGAAAAATGCATTGTCAACGTGTTCTGAGCCTTTCTGAAAGTTTCAAATGTCTAGCTTGTCGGGAAGTCAGTTAAATTGCAAGATTTGTCTAAACCGTTTCTGAGTTATTACCGTTTTTTGATACATTATGGCCAAAACCTATGTATTTTTGTCATTATGAACCTAATTTTCCTAAATATCTCCAAAACCGAAAATCATAGAAAGTCCAAAAAGGGAGGTGCACAACTAGATGTTATAACAAACCTATGTACCAATTCGCAACTTTCTACGTCCAACCGTTTTTGAGTTATGCGACATACCCACACACACACAGACACACACACATACAGACGTCACGAAAAATCGTGTAAAAACCCTTATATCTCTAAAACGAGAGCTCGTGTTAAGACGACACTTGCAGGTGTGCAACTAGGCATCATGACAGTCACACGTATAAATTGGCAACATCCAGCGATCATTCGTTTTCGAGCAATGTGAAATACAAAATCCATTTCGCAAATCGGGATTACTATACTTCCTTATACATTGTATAAGGAAGTAAAAAACAATGAAAATAATATTTAATTACTTTATGTTCATAAATGAAGCACTTCTGAGGAATTTTGTACTGAGAACAAATTTTGTTCTGAAAAAAGAATTTATCTAACTTCAATACACTCATGATCTTTAATTATTAAAAGTGTAGTTCAAATATATATTATTTTTGAATATCCCTACGCTGCAGCATAAACAGGTTGTGTAGTTAAAAATTCTTTTTAATGGCAGAAGAGAAATAAAGAAAAAATAATAATCAGAAACAAAGAAATTATGCTGAGGCATAATTTTTCTAGGTTGGGTACCTATGTTTCATGAATTAGCTTCTTATTGTTTTTGGAAAAACATAAATAATACATTATGCTAAAGAGTTTTAAAAGAATTTTAACATAAAATTAATAAGAGTAAAATATATATATATATATATATATATATTTAATATCGCAGAATTAGAAATGAAATAAAAGCCAATTGATGCATTTCATTAATTTAATAAAGCAAATAAAAATTTATATGCTGTAACTATAGCAAAATTTCCACGTAGGATTAATCCCGATTTCTCATTCATAACATTGATAGTCATATCAGGGTACGTAGTCTTCCAGGTGAATAGTTACTCCCCCCCCCCACTGAAATAAAGCAGACCATATACAGATTGGTGGTGGCAGTATTATGTTTAGGGGAACATTTTCATAGGTGGCTCTGCTCTGGGACCCTTATTTGTGGTAGAACTGACTATAAAAGCTACAGACTATGTTAACATAATCACCGATCACATGTGCATAGCCAGGGGTGAGGGGATGCCTGGGCACAAACTGCTCACAAACATATATACAGTATTTGTAACCAACATACTATATGTATTAAAATTTATTGAAAATTAAGAAAGATTGAAAGGTTAAAAGAAAAAATGTTTTTACTTATTGCTTCTGCATAATAGAATAATCTATTGAAATTGTTCATAATTCTAAACTCGCTTATTTTTGATACACATTTTCGAAGCTATTTTATTTGTAAATGCAAGAACTTGTCAGTTATTATGAATATTTACCTTGCCTCAAGCAGGTTTTAAAATCAATTGGAATTTGTTGTAGTTCATAACCGGAAATTCCCACTTTTGTCATTTCTTTCTTATGGGATTTATATTATACTTTTTTTTCTGCTACCCATTTATAACAGCGAAAATCTTATTTTGTGACCGAAATTTTGAAACTGAATTTTTGCTATCGTATGTCCTGAGGTTCCTTCAATCCGATAATCAGATTCTTAGTGTTTCTTATTTTGTTCTTAGCATAGTTGCCAATTCTTAAACTTTTTGGCTAACAGAAAATGTCAATAGAAATTTTTATTTTATTTAATCAATGAAATGCTATAATATATATATATAAATTTCTATTTAAACGTTTCAGTAGCAAATGAGTGTAAATGTTAACGACATATATTAGCATAACTTATTTTAGTCTGTTATTAGCATTAACTAAAAAAGAGATAAGAATGAGGAAGTACACATTTGATATTCTAAATATATATTATATGATGATATTACATGATACTTTTTACTGAAATCAGACAATTGCATTGCTGCCAAGTGCTCCGTTTTTTCCATATTTTTGTTCTGTTTTTACTCCCATTACCCAACTACTGTAGGTAATGAAAGTATTGTATTCGGTCCAAAAATTCGATATCGAGTTTTCACCTGATATACACATTTTAACGCCTCCTGAGTTAAAAAAAAAAGTTCTCGGTAATTGATCAGTGTGTGTATGTATGTGGGAAACCTTCTGACTATTATATCTCTGAAACTAATAAAGATAGAACTACGAAACTTCAGAATTGAGACAGGTCTGGTGTACAGATGAATTTTTCAAATTTTGGTGAAAATTGGAAAACCGGAAGTGGGACCGGACCGTAAGATCGTATATCAAAAGCGGTTCTAATGATTTTCTTTAAATTTGCTATATAAACACTCTCTTAGATGTCCTTTTGAATGATATTGTAGATGGTTATTTCAGAAAAATTGATAAGCACCCTGTACAAATAGCTCTATTTTAGGTCTCACAAGTGCATTCCTTTAAAAACAGCTGTACGGATTTTTTTCTTTTAACTCAACATATTAACTCCCTTTTAAATATCCTTTTGTATGTAATTATTGTTTCTGGTCAATAATTGAGTAAGCCAAGTTTTGGCAAAAGTTAGTATCTCAAAAACGGCTGTAACGATATTCTTGAAAATTGTTACATCAATCCATTTTAGATATTCTTTCTCATGTATTACGTGGTTATTACAGGAAAATTAACAGTTATCCTGATCAAGTTAATCAGTTTTAGATCATGGAAATTGGCGTCTCATAACTACCATTTTTTTTTTTTCTTTTTTTTTAAGTCGCTATGCAAACCCTGTTTAACATATCTACACTCCTCCTCATATTTATAAGGACACTTTATATTTTGAAATAACTAATGTAAAAATAATTGTGAACAAGATTATATTAAGTGCACTTAATATATCTAGTATTCTAAAAACCAAAACTGCTATGATTTTTTTTAATATGAAACAAAATTAATAAAAAAATAATGCAAAATATTTTTTTCTACACGTTTTTAGATGTCCATAATTATAGGGACAATCAAGATTTTTTCGTTTTATTTAACTTACAAGTGGATAAATTGCAGTTGACATGCGGATGTGTTAATTACTGCGCTAGATTAATTCATTCAGCCTTCAATTTTTCTCGGACGAACATTTCTGATAATTACTCGAAAAAAAGAACGTTCATGTAGTGAAGTATGATAAATGTGTTTTTTAAGTGGAAGGATAATTTCAATCCTCTGAATTTCTGATGAAATTCAAAGATCTAAAATTGCTGAAGGAAATGTGATCAAATGTTGAACTACTGGTTCGATAGGAGAGAGATCTGATGCAAAATCAGGGTTGTTTTACAGAGATCGAAGACTCATAATTCCTCTTACTGTTCTACTCAAAATGACTGCTGCTGAATTTGCTCGTAGTTTTTAACGAAAGGTTGGGGTCCACATTTATGCATGTTTAAAATAATTAATAATACATTAAAATGAATAAAAAACCTGTGATAATCAATAAGCATTTAATTGGGGAAAGAACGTCTGTGTTAAAGTTGAATAAAGACAATATTAAATGGTAAAATGTTGCATTTTCGGATGAAAAACATTTTATTCTTGATTAACCAATAGGTTTTAACAGTTAATGGCACGATCCGAAGGTAGTGGAAGACAGAGCAGATTTTTTAAAGGCAGATATGAGTTGGGCATTTTAAAGGTGGATTTATGGTGCTCTGGGGAGCTGTTTCTACTGAAGGCAGAATGAATTTAGTAATTTTTTCTATTATTATGAACATCAAGAGATCATATCCGCGAATTTTAAATGTGGAATTTTCAGATTTTTGTTAGATTTTTGGGGGGTAATAATATTTTTTTCAACAATACTTACATTTTTGCTCTACTTCTAGAACAATAGGAAATAGTTTGAAGAAAAAAACTTCAGTATTATTGTCTTTCCCATGGTCTAAAAGTTGAAAAAACCTTAACTTATCATATTAGAAAAGTGTATGCAAGTGGAAAGCAATTTTAAATAGTTTAAATGTATTCAGAATATCACTTATGCTGTATAAAATGGTATTGAAACTGAATATAAAAAAAAATGTATATACAGTCAACTCTCAAAAATCCGCAAACCTAAAATCTGAAATTCTCTAAAATCCGCATATCATTTGCAATGTAAACAAACATTGTCACAACTGATTTGTTGATTAGTGGATTGCAAAACTTCAACTGTATTAAAAGATAAATCAATTATAAACTGGTGCTGATGAATTACCAATCACTCAGCATATAGCAGAGAAGAAAACGATAAGTGTAATTATGTATAATTATCAAAAAATAAATTATATTAGTTTAGAGGAAGAAGGAGAAAGTTTCATGACCGATTTTTTCACATAAGAACTTTCTCATAGCACAAACTTATGTGATTGACCAAGAATTGCTGACTTTTTTGCAGGTTATAGGAAAATAAATATGTATGAATATTCTTACTTAAACTACTATTGATCAGACTTTTCAAAAATCTAGATAATTTGTAACTATAATATGATTTATAAAAATTGCTCCTTAAATTAAAATGTAATGAAATATTTGTACTTTTATTAGGCACACTTTATTTCAGCATTGTATGTATAACAAATAAATTGTTTCTTAAAGATTTTCTACTTAAATGAGGTTCTTAGATGTAAATAAAAGAAATTACTCTAAAATCTGCAAAATTCAGAAATCCGCAAAACACTTTGTTTAAGCTGTGTGGATTTTTCAGAGTGTACTGTATATATATATACCAGAGAGAATATCTGACTGTTTCACCCTAAAAAGAGACTCCATAAAATATTAATTTAAAGAATAACTGAAAAAAATTACTAAGATTCGAGCTGTCCTTATAATTGTGAATACCTGAAAAATTATCTTTTTGACAATATTTAAAGTTTTTTAAGATAGAAAAACGATAAAACTTTTTAAATATAGTCTATTAATGAAATTCAAATTAATAAAAAATATATTTGTTTAAATAATAGTGTTCAGTGTTTAGTTAATATAGAAAAACGGATGTCCTTATAATTATGAGAACCAGTGTATATACCGAGTTATTCAAAAGAAATGTTACAGTGATTATCTCGTAAACTAAGAAAGATATACTTCCAATACTTCCAATTACAAAATTGGTGCAAATTAAGAGTAGATTTCAAATATGGCATTTTTTTTTGTACAAGGGACTGTATACATATTAAATATGAAATTTAATTTTTATATGGTCCCTGCTATCATATGAGCTATATTTAGAAAAATATTCTCCTCGCTCTAAGAAGAAAAATAATTTAAAAAATCGTCTTTCTAAATCAAAATCTCGCTGAGTTATTGCAATTTGAAAATGATGACTTATACCACTTTATTTTCAATTTTGGCATCTATTTTTCGACAGCAAAGGGCTCACTTTAGGGGGTTATCTATGAGATGAGAAAAATTAGAAAAAGATCCTTCATTTGAAAACAGTAAGTAAAATCAATCAAACACATGAAATCAACAGTTTTAAGAACTAAATGCAAATTTACATTATTCCGTATTGTTAAAAAATTTAATAGTTAAATTTTTTAGGGGTCACCTGCAAATTAAAACACATCAAAGAGATGAAGAAAATTAAAAGACTAGCAAAACAGTGTGAAATTTTTACAGTTTTTATTTTTTATTTTTAACACTTTCCATCATGGTAGAAAATTTTTAATGATTTCAGCTCTTTAACAATTTCAACAAGGTTGAAAAGTGTTAATGACTTCGGTTTGTCTGTCTGTCCACCCGCCTTTCTGTGCTCTAACTCCCGTGAATATTCATGGAGTTTTCTGAAACTGATATATGTTATTTGAGTTCACTATCCGATGTTCCTTATTGAAAATGGAGTGAATACCTCTGCTAGCTTATGTACAGGGACACCCGAAAGTATTCCAAAGCATTGTGTTCTATGAGAGGTATTTATATAAACCATATTTTAATACATTTAATTGACACATACATTAATAAAATTGAAATACGTTATTCAAGTTTACTATCGGATATTTTCTATAGAAAATGGAGTAAATACCACCGCTGGTTTGTATACAGGGACACCCGAAAGTATTTCAAAGCATTGTGTTCTATGAAAGATATTTCTATTAACCAAATTTTAATTAATTTGCATAAATCTTCATGAAATTGAAATATGTTATTCATATGCACAAAAGAATGCTTTCTATAATGTACAGTACGATTAGCATTAGATTTACAGGGCACACAAAAATATTCAGTTTTGTTAAGGGCTATTATTGGACATTTGCTGGAATTGCATTTTCATTTACATTAAACGTTTTCTAACAATTTTTAACTGCTAATATGATTTCAATTTGCATATTTTTTTGTCTGACTGTTCATCTGTCTGCCTGCCTGCTCCCAGCGTCTGTAAATATTTTCAGAAATTTAAAAAAATGATACATGTTATTCAGGTTTACTATGGAATATTCCCTATTTAAAATGGCATTAATAGGTCCTCTACAATTGGTTTATGTTCAGGAATGCACAAAAAATGCCAATGCATCGCGTTTTGGGACAGATATTCTTATAAATTACATTTAAATAACTTTCTACGGTAAAAATCATAAAGAAATTTATATTTATTGTTAATATTGCAAAGTAATTTTTTGCGTAGAATATGATATGGTATTGATGTATAATTCTATGTCAAGGGGGTTACTGCCCTTCTGTTTAATTATAGTGCCAACATTTATTAAAACAAAAATCAAGTCTTATTAATTTCCTTGAAACTTACAAATCTTGATCAACTTTTCAAGTGGGTACTAGATATGGAATCCAAAGCATCAAATTTGAATTTCCTACAGTTATTTGTTGTTAAATTATGCTGAAAATTCATTATATACATATACAGATCAAACCCTAAAAAATTTGACTTTCGTATTCAGGAGACCTCAAAACATGATATTATACAGAAAAAATCTGTCTCCAAAAAACACTTTGTTTACAGTATGGCTATAAGAAATTAATTTTCCATTATGTGTCAGCAGTGTTCTTCGACAGAAAAAAAAAATGCAGCAAAGCACTTATGTCGTTTACATTTAATAAAAAAACATTTTACCTTAATTTGGGTAGCCCTGTATATTGTCTATAAACTATATACACATGACTGTGTGCGTAAATTTAGTGTTATATGTAAAACACGTAACACAAAATGAAATACACTTCCAGCAATTCCCAAGTATAGCTCCAATATATTTAAATACTCTGGGTAACCCTATAAATGAATGATAAATGATTTCTATACCACAATCTACACAAAACATGCTTTTATGCATATAAAAAATCTGGTCTTTTCATTTTGTTTAGGGCAGCCTATAGATGTCACTCTGTACATATGAGAAATTTCGCTCACGGACGTAATGTATTTGAATTCTCTTGGATGACCCTGTACACAATCATTTGTCCGATCGCAACGAATAGCTTAGTGTAGCATTGCTATATGATACAGATTTAGAACACTGAATTTCGACTTCTTGCTACTATTTGTTCTTGAGATATGCTAATAACATATACACACAGAGAGAGAGAGAGAGATTAACCACTAAAAACACGATTTTTGAATTCAGAGGTTCTGAAAACGTGCAAATATAACAAAAGCTAATTTTCGGAAATTTGACACAAAAACAATTTTTTCTCTATACTATGTATATGGGTAAGAGAATGCATAAAGGAAAAGAAAGAAAAATGAATTTGAAAATTCCCTTTTAGTACATAAATTATTCATAAATTTTATTTGTTAAATTATCAATGTGTACTCTCGTGTGTATTCACTAGGGGAAAGAGACACATTACAGGTTAAAATAGCCATCTTCCCTGAATATTTTTTTCCCAAACGCTGATCAATCTATGCCTTATTACAAAAGCTATAGTAATTAAAGTTTCTTACTTTTGATACAACCCGTTAAGACTTGGTGAAGAATGCTAGAATTTTCAAATTGCAATAACTCAGCGAAATTTTCACTTAGAAACATGATTATTATTTTTTTCCTTCTTAGACTGAGGAGAATATATTTCTAAATATAAGTCATATGATAGGAGGGGCCGTACAAAAATTAAATTTCATATTTAATATGTATACGGCCCCTTGTACAAAAAAAATGCCATATCTGAAATCTACTCTTAATTTGCACCAATTTTGTGATTGGAAGTATGTTTTTATCTTTCTTAGTTTACGAGATAATCACTGTAACATCTATTTTGAATCACCCGGTATATATATATATATATATATAAGCTTTCTCTTACATGAAATTTATCTTTATGAAATTTATCTAAAATTTATTTTCTCTTATAGGAAATCATCTAATATTACTTTAAATTGTTAAATAATAATAAGCAATATACTTTAAATTGCTAGACATGCTAAAAATATTTGTGGAAAATCAGATCACGAACAGACAGACTGATAGAAAATTAAATTGAAGTTACAGACATTTTTTAACAAATTTGAATTTTATGTGACATAACTGTCTGTAAAATTATGTAAAATAAATGACTGAAGAAATATTTTATCATTTTCCTTTTTCGTTGATTAACGAGGAAACTAGAAAAAGATTCGGGCTGACACGGGCAGGAAAAAATTTCATTCAGGCCCGGCCCAAATATAAGCAAAAATATTGAACCCGAGCCTGGCCCAAGAGCAAATTAAAAAGTTCGGCCTGAAACCAGCCCAAGCTCGGGCTGTACCTCTAGTGGGAGATACAAGAAACAACTTTTGCCCCTCAATTTGTGGGGAAACTTAAAAAAAAAAAAATAGCTTCGTAAATCATGTCACTAAAGAAATAATCTCATAAAATTCCACATATATATAATTATTTGTCTATCTGTTTTGTGTAGTTTCAGTTGAAAATAAAATCAGGAAATGAACAATGTTTTCTTTGATATTTTTCAAAAATTAAATGTTCTTTTAATCTAAATACACTAAGCAATAAAAAAAAAAAGCCGCACTTGGACAGGGTTCATACTCAAATATAGAAAAAAAAATCCCTGAGTACACAGGCAATTTTCAAGAAAATATTAGCAACATATTACACAAAACGCTCCTCTAGACAGGACAAAATACAGCTACTTTCACTGTACGATGTCATATTACTGCCGATCATGATACAAATTCAGGTAGAAATCATTATTTACATGTGTATTTTCACAATGCTTAATCATTTAAATTTTGATACAAAGCTAAACAAGAAAAACATAACTAGAGAGAATATTTGTTTTTGCAGGTTTTATAACTGATTTTCCCTGACTTTTTTTTAACAAATTCCAAATTCCCTGAGTATTCCCTGTTTTCCAGGTTTTCCCTGATGAGTATGAACCCTGTTGGATATTTTCCATTTTTCTTTCTGTAATCGCTAATTTTATTGTTTCAAAAGTAATTTTTGAACAGATTTTATGACGTTGTATTCCGCGTGCAATTTAGGATTGAGCCAAGTGTTAAAAACAAGATGCAAATTATTCGGAAATTTGTAATTTTAGAGAGTATTTCAAAAATGGAAAGAATAAGGCAATTAACGATACCACAAAAAATATTAACTTTAGAGTGAAAATCAAAAAAATATTTTAGTACGTGGGATATCAAAATGATTAAATGTTAACAAAATATTAGTAATCTGGTTTTTAGCAAGATATATTTTTTGGCTGTTTAAACTACACATTTGTCCTTAGGCGACCATGTTACTCATCCAGTCGAGATGACCGCAAGTTAAAAAGCCAGCGCTTAAAAAATAAGTTTGTATTACATTTAGAACTTAGCAGGGATTCAGAAAAAGTGTTTAGTAACTTAATTTATCTAAATACAGTAAAATAACAATTAAACAAAGCAGGTTTAATTACCAGAAAATCTGAAAAAAAAATTCATTCTTAACGAAAAGAATTAGAACACCAAGAAATTAGAGGGTTAAAAAAATTAAAAAAAAAGATCAATTAATTACTGGGCTGAAGTTGTTCTCTCTGATGAGTCAAGTTTAACTTATTTCGAACTGATGGAAACAAGCAGACCTGATCATGAAAATGTGACTGACGTAATGAAAATCGCACTTTTAAAACAATGACATATTCCCCGTACATTACAATGCGAAAATGCATAACTTTTCGGTGAGTCTGGCAAATTTTCATGTTCAAGGGATAAATTAATCCGAAATAAAACTTGACCATTAAAAAATTGATACCTGTCCAACTACTTTTGGGGTATTTCAGACTCTTCCATAATCAGCATTTCAAGACGATAATGCACCTTGTTATATGGCACTTGTGATACATTTATTTGATTCAAGTTGTTAAAATTACTTATCTATTCTCATGAGCATCTATAACTTTGTAAGTTATCATAACTTTTTTCACTTAAAATTAAATCCCACAAAGAATATTGCAGGATTTTTTCTTTATTAGACCAGAAAATTGTCCTAATCTCAATCTGCTCGAAAATGTTTAATCTATAAAAGAGGGTGAGGATTAGAAATTTGTATCCTACAACTTAGAACTAGAAAAAAATATTTATGACATTTGGCACAGTGAAATTTCTGAGTTTCATGTTAAAAAACTGTAAAACACTACGCCATTGCGCATTAAAGCAGTAATTCCGTATAAAGGTGGAATTATCCGATCCAGAATGCATATTTTTATTAAATAATTGTTTAGATCTAAGAAATAAATAGTTTTATTTCATATAATAAATCATGATAGAATACAAAGTATATGTTTATTATGTTTAAAAAGAAAATTTTATGTAGATTTTTATTAAATACTTAATAGTGTGTGATAAAACGAATTATTAAATCAAAAATGTACATAGGTATCATGTTATGACTTACGTATTATACAAACATAACAATTTTATCTGTTGCAATCATTAGTTTTTAAATTATTACAAACCCAAAAGGTATAAGTCAATTCTTCTGCAGTGCGGCTTTTTAACACTTTCCAATAAGGTTGAAAAGTGTTAATGATTTCTTTGTCTGTCTGTCCGTGCTTCAACTCCCGTTAATATTTATGGAATTTCTTGAAACTGATACATGTTATTCAAGTTCACTATCGGGTGTTCCCTATTGAAAATGGAGTTTATCTCTACTGGTTTGTGTACAGGGACCCCCGAAAATATTTCAAAGCATTGTGTTCTATGAGAGGCATTTCTATAAACCATATTTTCATACCCTTGCTGTACAAAAATCTTAATGAAATTGAAATATGTTATACAAGTTCACTATCGGATGTTCCCTGTTAAAAATGGAGTTTATACCTCTACTGGTTTGTGTACAGGGACCCCCGAAAATATTTCAAAGCATTGTGTTCTATGAGAGGCATTTCTATAAACCATATTTTCATACCCTTACTGTACACAAATCTTAATGAAATTGAAATATATTATTCAAATTCACTATCGGAAGTTTCCTGTATAAAATGGAGTCCACTGTATAAATCCACCACTGATTTGTGTACAGGGACACAAATCAGTGGTGGATTTATACAGTATATGGATATGGATTTATACAGTATGTGGATTTATACAGTATCAGTGGTGGATTTATACAGTAAAGTATTCCAAAGCATTGTGTTTTATGAAAGATATTTCTATAAACTAAATTTTAATAACTTTACTTTGCACGAAGATTTATGAAATTGAAATATGTTATTTATAAGCACAAAAGAATGTGCTCTGCAGAGAATATAGCATGATTAGGGTGACACAAAAACATTCAGTTATATAAAGAGCTATTAATAAACCAGGGTTGGCAGGTTTTTGACGGTTTAAACCATGGTTAAAACCGTCGTGTCAAAAACCTCCTTGTCAAAAATGTCAAAAACTGTCAAGAACCTATATTTATAATTTAATTGTCATGTAAAAACTTAGTTTAACAAAATATAGTTTATAAAGGTTTTTTGAAAAGTAAATGGATTGATGTTCTTTTTGTTACAACATTCTGATTAATATAAAAAACGAAACTTTAAGCTTTTAAAATTTTATTATGAATTATATCTATGCTCATTCAAAATATGCTGTGATACTTTTACATATTACTACGAAATTTATTCGTAACTATGCTTAATATAGTATATGTTAAACTTAGTTATGTGATACTTAAAAAATATAGTTGTTTTTAATAAGATATATATAAGTAGGCTTTAAAAGGTAAACATATTAATGTTTTTTAGAAACACTATTATAACATTTTGATTAATATACAAACAAAACTTTAGGTTCCTAAAAATTTGTGATTTATAAATCATTGATAGATCATTTTGATTGATAAATCATTTTATTTGCAATACAACATTGTACATTTCAACTTTTTTAGTATGGAGCTTTTTAGTATTATGTATTTAATCAGTAAAATAAAAATGCATAGCCTATTTTATAGAAAAATATAACTTTTTTTTTTTTTTTTTTTTTTTTTTAAATGGCTGTTAATATTGCAAGTTTTTAAGAAAAAGCAATAATTCTGAATGTTAAACAAGCTAGAGTTGCGTCTGAAATTCTTATAATTATCGTGAGATATGAGAAATATGAATGCTTTCTGGACATGTATAAATTGTAATTAATTTAATATTTACTCGTACAGATTTTTAAAAAATTTATTATTATTTTGCCTACCAGCGGCAAAACGGTTCTACACTCAAAGCTGGTAGATGTGAGGTGCCGGGTTCGATCCCAGGGCGTGCTCAGCAACCTAGCCGTTCAGAGTTCTTCGTGGTTTTCTTCGAAACTTACATAAATACGGACTAGGACCCTTTAGAAAGACCCCCACGGAGGGCACTCCCCCTAAGGCCTAAGAAACTGGAGTAGTCAATCAGCCTTACTCCCAAAACACCAAACACCAATAGTCCAAGCTATAAACAGGTACAAATATTTATACAATCAATAATAATATGATAAGTGTAATAAATATAGATTGTACATATAATAATTATTTTCAAATTCATATTAATTTACTGCCTACATATATTGTGTTTTACTTATTTAAAAAAAAAAAAAAAAAAAATCCAGTATTCCTGTGTTTTTATGACTTACGTTAAAATTCATAAGTAACTTTGGAATTTTAGAATTTCATAAATATAAATAAATATAAACATACAAAATATGTCTATGCATACTTTGTACACATTTCTTAGGTTATAAACCAGTATTTTTACCTAAATTTTTATAAATTATCTACAAATTGTTTTAAGATTTGTTAATTTATAAACAGTATAATATTTAGATATTCACTTGTATATGGCAAATACTTAATTCTATTTCTAACCAGATTCTAGCTCATTTATAGATGTTGAGTTCTGACAATACAGGTTTATGACGGGTTTTTGACGGTTTAAACCCTTGTCATGTCAAAAACCACTTTTTGACGTCAAAAACCCAACCCTGTAATAAACATTTGCTAAAATTGTACTTTCGTTTACATTAAGCATTTTTAATACTTTCTAACATTTTTAACACTACCTAACAAGGATGAAAAGTGTAAATGACTTTGGTTTGTCTGTCTGTCCGCGCTCTAACTCCCATAAATATTTGTAGAATTTCTTGAAACTGATATATGTTATTCAAGTTCATTATCGGATGTTCCCTATTGAAAATGGAGTTTATACCTTTACTGGTTTGTATACAGACACCCGAAAGTATTTCAAAGCATTGTGTTCTATGAGAGGTATTTCTATAAAACATATTTCTATACCTTTACTGAACACATATCTTAATGAAATTGAAATATGTTATTCAAGTTCACTATTGGATGTTTCCTGTATAAAATGGATTAAATACCACCACTGTTTTATATACAAGGACACTCAAAAGTATTCTAAAGCATTGCGTTCTATGAGAGATATTTCTATAAACCAAATTTTAATATAATAACTTAACTTTCCACGAAGTTTTAAGAAATTGAATTACGTTATTTGTATGCACAAAAGAATGCTTTACATAGAATATAGCATGATTAGCATTAGATTTACAGGGTGACACAAAAATATTCCGTTATATTAAGAGCTATTAATACAAATTTGGTAGAATTCTACTTTTGTTTACATTAAGCGTTTTTAACACTTTCTAACATTTTTTTAAGTGTGAATATGATAACAATTTGTGTATCTGTCCGTCTGCCCGTGCTCTAACTCCCATAAATATTTATGGAATGTTTTAAAACTGATATATGTTATTCAAGCTCACTATTGGATGTTCCCTATTGAAGATGGAGTTTATACTCCTACTGGTTTGTGTACAGGGACACCCGAAAGTATTTCAAAGAATTGTGTTCTATGAGAGGTATTTCTATAAACCATGTTTTCATACCTTTACTGTACAATATCTTCATGAAATTGAAATATGTTATTCAAGCTCACTATTAGATGTTTCCTATATAAAATACCACCACTAGTTTATGGACACAGGCATGAGAGTGCAGAAAATTGAAAAAAGAGGAAACACGCATGATCATAAAATTAATTTCAAATTAAAAATAACGCGCATGGGGAAAACTATACAAATGTGTTCATAAAATTTATTTCAAATGAAAAATAATGCTGGGAAAGAATTAAAGAAAGAAATAATGCTGGGAATAATTGGAAAATGGGAAAGGGGGGGGGGGGGTTAAAAAGCAGTTCATGAGTGAGAAATGTTAAACACAATTCTACCTCTTTATTGGTTCTAGAATATCATAAAGTAAGTTTAAAATTAATGTTGACATTTTTGTTGTGGATGGATAAATATTCAAAAATAAAAAACTTCCTGCAGAATTTTGATCGGCGATGGTTAGAGATGAAAAAAAAAAGGGGGGGGGGAGGACAACAAAAATTACATGAGTGAGAAATATTGAATAATTCTGTTCTTTTATATGTTATAGAATCTGATAAAGCACGTTTAAAATGAATATTGACACTTATATTTTTGAGGGAAAAAGGTTGAATATCAGTTTTTCGTGAAGCGTTTGAACACTGATCGTTATTAGAGTTTGATTTTAATAAAAAAAAAAACCTCGAAATAGACGAAAATCACAAAAAAGCGGAAAATCGCGGATCCGCGGAAAATTCTCATGCCTGTGGACAGGGACACTCAAAAGTACTCCAAAGCATTGCATTCTTTGTGAGGTATTTCTATAAACCAAATTTTAATTACTTTACTTTTCACGAAAATTTAGGTAATTGAAATATGTTATTTATATGCACAAAAGAATGCTTTGCATAGAATATAGCATGGTTATCATTAGGTTTACTGGGTGACACAAAAATATTCAGTTATATTAAGAGCTATTTATAAAAAATTGCTAGAATTGTACTTTCGTTTACATTAAGCATTTTTGACACTTTCTATCTTTTTTTTTTTAGTGTGAATATAATTTCAATTTGTATATCTGTCTGACTGTTCTTCTGTCCATCTGTCTGTCTGTTTTTCTGCACTCTAATTCCCGTAAATATTTATGGAATTTCTTTAAACCGATATATTTTATTCAAGTCCCCTATCGGATGTTCCCTATTGAAAATGGAGTGAATACCTCTTCTGTTTTGTGTATAGGGACACCCAAAAGTATTCGAATGCATTGTGTTCTATGAGAGGCGTTTCTATAAACCATATTTTAATACCTTTAATGTATAGAAACTTTAATGAAATGTTAATATGTTATTCAATTCCCTATTGGATGTTTCATATATAAAATAGAGTACATTTCTAACTGGTTTGTGTACAGGGGCTCTTGAAAGTATTCCAAAGCATTGTGTTGAATGAGAGTTATTTTTATAAACCAAATTTTAATAATTTTATTTTCCACAAAGCTTAATGCAATTGAAATTTATTATGCGTATGCACAAAAGAGTGCCTTCTATGTAATATAGTATGGTTAGCATTAGATTTACAGGGCCACACAAAAATAATCAGTTACATTAAGAGCTATCAATAAAAATCTGATGGAATTGCACTTTTGTTTACATGAGTGTTTTAACACTTATAATTTTAGTGGGAATATAATTTCAATTTGAGCATCTGTCTGTTCGATTGTCTACCTTTCTATCTGTTTGTCTCCGGCTCCTATCATCAGTGAATATTTTGAGATTTAAAAAAAAAAAAAAGATACATTCACATTCAAGTTCCCTATGGAATGTTCTTTATTTAAAATGTCATTAATAGGTCCTGTACAACTAGTTTGTTTACAGGAACAACAACAACAATTAAAAAAAAAAAAAAAAACAATTTATTACGTTTTAACCCTTTCACTACCAATATATTTTTTTTCTGAGAAAAATAAAATAAGTATTAAATAATTTATCTGAAGTGGTCCATTTAATAGACAGTGAATTTTTTCAACTGACATTTCTATCCACCTATTCATGGTAGTTACAGGTCTAAAAAACAAGAACAGAAAACATTCAGAAAAAAAATTTCATATTATATTTTAATTTAAGCTTGGGACATATAAGTCCCAGTGGTAGCGAAAGGGTTAAGACAGAATTTTTTTAAAGTTATATTTAAAAAACTGTCTAATATAAAAATTATAAAAACAATGACACGTATTATTAATATTCTAAAATATTCTTTTGTATAGAATATGATATGATTAACTTTCAGATTTACAGGGCTACAGTAAAATATTCAGAGAGATTAAAAGCTATAATTATAATCTAACGGCTGCATTTTCTTTTGTGTTAAGTTTTTTTTAACACTTTCCAAAATGCTTAAGAGTAATTTTAAAACCAATTAGTCTATCTGCATGTTTTTCAGTCTTTCTGTCTGTTGTGTGATAACGTAGGCAAAGAATATTAAAAGTCATTCGATACAACAACTGCGTACAGTTGGAAAGTGTTACTAATCAATGCGTACTGCATGATTTTTCTTTCTTGTTTTTTTTGTCGCTTAGTGTACATGTACTATATTTGTCAAAAGATGGAACACTGAAATTCAATAAGTAAATTTTTATTTTCAAATTACATTTATGAGACAACAAAATTTTAGTACATATTTTCATGTAAATAATTCATTTCTAATTTCTTAAAGTTAAAAAAAATCTGGAGTGACTCCACTCGACTTTCCAAACATTAAGTAATTAACAATTGTATAAATAAAGAGAAATCGTTAAATATTCAAAAGAGAAAATTATAATAGGGTGTATGAGTATTTTTCTTCATATAGTATGTTTTTTAGTTGAACGCTATTGCACTTAAAATAATTTGAGCCCATAGATCATAATGATAAATTTTCGTTTTGTCCCTGTAAAAATCCATAAGTGCTAGACTCACCAAAATCTATAAAGTTCATATGATGGTTACCTATAATATGCATAAAACTTTTCAGATTAAGGATGAGACATTCTAACGCTATTGCATTTTAAAATTTGAGCCCATAAGCACAATTATAAAGCATTTTTCTTTATGTCCCTGTAAAAAAACTATAAGAGTTAGATTCACTAAAATCTATATGGTGTCTGCAACTGTGACCTGTAACGTGTGTATGAATTTTCAGTTCATTCAAATAAGTAGTTTAGAGACAATCACAATTTAAATAATTTGAGCCCATAGGACATAATGATTAGGAATTTTTCTTTGTGTCCCTGTAAAAACCTAAAAGTGCTAGATTCACCAAAATCTTTATGCTTCATGCGATGGTAACCAACTGTACATATATAAATTTCCAACTTAATATGATAAGGCATTTAGATGCTAATGATTTAAGGTAAGGATACAGGTAAATATTACTTTTTTGTAAAAAAAAAAAAAAAACTATAAGTACTAGATTCACCAATAGCTATATAGTTCGAGCAACTTTGACCTTTAACACACATATAAATTTTCTGCTCATTCTGATAAGGTATTTAGACGCTATTGCACTTCGAATAATTTCAGCCCATAGACAATAATGATAAAGAAATTTTCGTTGTGTCCCTGTAAAAAAACTGTACATGCTAGATTTACCAAAATTTATGCACTTCGTGCAACAATGACCTGTAACTTGTTTGTAAATTTTCAACTCAAATGAAAAAAGCCTTCAGACGATATCACAGTTAAAAAAATTTTGGTCTATATAGACTATAGTCATAAAGAATTATTTTTTGTGTCCCTTTAAAAAAACTGCAAACGCAAGATTCACCAAAATTCTATTCAGTTTGTGTGATGGTGACTAATAACATGTGTATAAATTTTCATCTCAAATGAATATGGCGTTGAAACACTATTGCACTTTATAAAATTTGGGCCCATAGACTGTAATGATAAAGGATTTTTCTTTGTGTTCCTGTAAAAAAACTATAAGTGCTAGATTCACCAAAATCAATAGAATTCGTGCTATGGAAACCAATAACATACGTGCCAAATTTCAGCTATCTGAATAAAGTGTTTGGACGCTGTCGTGTTCAATCACATACATACACACATACATCACTATAAAAATAGTAAATAGGAATTCAGAGGACCTCAAAACATGTAGAAACACCATAACCTCAAACTTGGATTTTTGACATGATTACAATACTTTCCTTGCTATAGTGTTTGGAAAGTAAAAATTAAAGACGATTTTCCATAATCTGCAATATTGGTCATTTTTTCAAAATATCATTTCTCCTTGATTTTTATAAAAAATTTTAAGGCTCTCCCAAGAAATGCAATCGTTGTAATGTTTTTCATGTCATGTTTTTCATGGTCATTTTTTCAAAATATCATTTCTCCTTGATTTTTATAAAAAATTTTAAGGCTCTCCCAAGAAATGCAATCGTTGTAATGTTTTTCATGTGTGAAAATTAATTTTCCTGATAACGATCACTTGTCAGATCGATTTCTCATCTCAAAATACCCTTAACCCTGAATTTTTATCCTCCATTATTAGATCCATTTCTGAGACTATATTTGTGTGTGTTGTATATACATATATATAGTAATTCAAAATATTAAGCTTATACATACATAGATATATAAAGTGAAAAATTTATAAAATTTAGCAATGGATACATTATCATACATACATATATATAGAAGACTGGTTGGTTTAATAATAAGAGAGATTTATAATGCATTGTCTATTTATTTATAATCCTTACAGCTGAAATACTCACATTTTTATTTTAATTAGAATTATCTATGTTTTTCAAAATGGTATTTACATTTTTCTGTATGCGAATGGAATACAATTGCATAAAAGCCAAATGTCTTAAATCAAAATACCTTTTTTTAATTATTGTGTGCTCTTAAAAATTTGAAAATTTCACTATAAAAACTTTTTTTAAAACAAAGTATAATTCATATTTAATATAAATCCAATACCTTTATTTTTCTTCATTTTCCATGGCAGAAAGCTTTTTCGCGAGAGGATCCTCTGCGTCAACTGTGCCTACTGCTTGTCGTGGATGGTGGCTGTTGATGTCTTAATCTTCACTTTTATTCACGAACAGATGCCACACTTTGTCAATCTCTGCCGATTCGTGGTCGTTAATGACGTTTTTATTGTGCGCGATTTCGATGCTCTCTCTAAAAAATGCGTAGTTTTGGTTATTGTAGTTTTCGATTTTTGTTACTCCATTAAAGTCTATATCTATATTATTTTCTTGATAGCATCTAGCTAAAGCAGTAGTATTTCGATTAAACTTGACGTCATTTTGATGTTCTGTAATTCTGGTTTTAATTTTCCTTTTAGTAACTCCTATTTAGTGGTATTCTTCATTTTCTTGGTTTTTAAGTGAGATTTTATATATACCTGCAGTTTCGATAGGGGAAATTTGATCCTTGTCGCTTCTTATTAATTGAAAAATACTGGGATTGGATTTGACTGGAATATTTAAATTAAGTTTACTAGCGGCGTTTCTAATTTTATTCGAAGTACCTTGGTTGTAGGGTATGGAAAAAGTAAATTTTTTTTTTCTTTTTTGTCCACTAGGAATTTTATTTAGCTGTTTAATTCATTTTTATAAAGTTGATCTACAAGTTTTTTGGGATATCCTGCTTCCGTGGTTAATTTACTTATGAAATTTAATTCTTTGTTTAAATCAGACTTATCAGAACAATATTAAGATAGCTCGGTTGGATGTAACTACTTATTGCGTTAATTTTATATCGATATGGGGTTCCACTTCTATTATTTATAATCTCATTACTGGCGGTGGGTTTCCGATATACGGTAGTTTTAATGTGGTTATCGATTCTTTTAATTTTAACATCAAGACAATTTGATTTCTTTATTGTTTTCTTCTTCAAAGATGAATTTTATATTGCCATCTAGCTGATTGTGTTGATTAAGAACTTCTTTGGTATCATAATTATCTCTGATTACGGCAAAAATGTCGTCCACATAGCAGACCCAAAATTTAATTTTATTTTTTATTAAATCCATAATTTTATTTTCCATTAATCTCAATTTAAACTCAGCGACGATCCCCGATATGGGGGAGCCTATAGGGACACCTATATTTTGTTTATATATTACATTTTTGAACTTGAGATTGATAAAGTGTGGCATCGTCTGTTCGTGAATAAAAGTGAAGATCAAGACATCAACAGCCGCCATCTACGACAAGCAGTAGGCACAGTTGATGCAGAGGATCCTCACACAAAAAAGCTTTCTGCCATGGAAAACGAAGAAAAATAAAGGTATTGGATTTATATTAAATATGAAAATTTAATGTGTATACTGGGAAAAAGGACTACCGGATATCCGGATACGGCAAAGATAACTAATGTTATCATTTGTCCTCACACTAATTAAACATTTCACTATCTTTTCAACTTATATCATATTTAAATATCTTTACTTACTTTTATTGAATAAACTTAAATCTTTTTTTGACTTTTCTTTATTTAAAACTCTTCTTGTTTTCCTAAATGTTATTTATCGGCAATCGCTGATCTTTGTTTACATTTCTATCGTTGCCATTCTCTGCATTGCAAATCTATTTATTTTAGCTGTTGCCATAAATGTTTAATTTAAATTGCAAAATTATTTTAGCTTTGGCCACAGGATGGCGTCATAATCGATGTTTGATAGGTTTATGCAATTATGATGCTTCTTAAGAGTATAAAAGAGTAAAACTTCAATCAAAATATGCAGTTGAGCTCTTGAGCAATGTGTCAATAGAATCGCAGCAGGAGTTCAGTGTGTGGATGGTGAGCTGGTCTCACATATAGTTTTAAATGAACTTAGTCATTGAGGAGTTTTAAAATAATTTAAAATGTTTAAAGTATATCATACTTGCCAACCAATTTTAATAAGAAAAGGGAAGATTTTTTTTGAAAAACCAGAAGATTTCATAAAAAAAGGGAAGATTTTTTTTTACTTGTTTATTACGTCAAATAGAAAAAAAAAATACAGTTTTACAATTTTAATATTTAGAAGCAATCTACAAAAATGTTTTACTATAGATTGATTATACTAAATATATAAAAGTTTTAAATGAAGTTATTCCTCTTCAACATATAAATATCTACAAAACAGACTCTGTAAGAAATTTATTTAACAATAGACAAAAAACTTAGTTCAGTTAAAGTATAACTAATTTTTTAAATAAATAGAATATGATTTTTGTGTATGTACATTAATCATACATATAAAAAAAAAAGTAGCAGTAGCTGAATATTAGTTTCAAACATGCATACAACATATTAGTTTGAAACATGTATAAGTATTAATTTTCTTAAATTGATTTGGAAAACATTTTCCTACCTGAAAAAATTATTCTTAATTTTTTTTTCCCCATGTTTACACATTTGGTATAAATATGACATACAAATATTTAATTTAATTGAAGAAAAATAAACAGATTCATTAAATTCAGCAATAAAGATCTAAAAATAATTACATACGTGAAAAATATTGAGCACTTCCATTGCTTTATTGTTTCTAGAATTGATCATTGATCAGAATCTGGGGAGAGGGGGGAAGGGGGGAGAGGGATACAAAAATAATTACAGAGTAAGAAATATTAAACTCTTTCAACTCTACTTCTAGAATCTAATGAAAGAAGTTTAAACTTAATATTATCATTTATGTTGCAGATGGATAAAGATTAGGAAACAAAAGACTTCTGCAGAACATTTGATTGCTGATCACTAGTTGGAAATAAATGAAAGGGGGGGGGGGGGTAAAAAATAATTACATCAGCAAGAAATATTTAACAATTCTATTTCTTTACATGTTTTAGAATCTCATAAAGCAAGTTTGAAATGAATATTGACATTTATGTTATGGATGGAAAAAGATTGGGAGTCAGGAGTTTTCGTAGAACATTTGGGTTTTCTTTTTAAAACGAACGATATCCGCGACTTTTTTAAAAACGGAAGATTTCATCATCTGTCCGGAAGACCGGAAAATTCGTTAAAAAACCGGAAGTCTTCCGGGAAAACCGGAAAAGTTGGCAAGTATGGTATATTCACTTGTTAAGTTTCAATTAGTTATTAAGATTTAATAGGTTTTGGTCAGTTTAAATTTATTTACGATGAGCTGGAGATTGCTTGTTTGAAATAACTTTACTGTTTATCTCATTGGTGAACCTGGCGACCATGGGATGTTAATTTTGCTTCCTGATTATTTCCCTATGATCCTGGCCATGAGATATTGCAAGATTGTTTCTTCAAATAGTTTCATTTTTTCCAATTCAGTGGTCAACTCGGCGACCCTGAAAGATATAATAGTTTTTCTTCAACTCATCGTTATTTATAGTTTCCCTCTTTACTTATTATGAATCATATTTTTCTCTCAACTGGTCAACCTGGCGACCATTGAGATGTTGGATGATTCTCAATCATTACCATGGTGGTCATTATGTTGATTATTATATATGTAAAATTAAATTAATTTTAAACTGAACTTTACTAGAGATTAGAATTTTTTCACGAAAAATAAAATGCGTGTTTTTCAAGAAATATCTGTATGACCAAGCTCGGCAAGTTGTATTCTTTGCTGAAGGTAATTATTAGCTTATACTATGAATTTACATGTTATAGTTGAATATTTATTAATGCTGTTGTTTTGAATAAATTTCGTTAAGTTTAAATATTTCTCTTGTTTTTTTACTGAAGTCAACATATTTAAGATTAGTCAAATCATTTTTCATAAACTTAAAAATTTAACGTTTTTATTGCATAATACTCTGCTTAATAAAAAGCTTTAAAAGATTGCCCTGTTGTTAAAGGTCTTTATCAAAAGAAAAATAATATCCGGAATGCTGGATATTGATATCTGATAAAAACCTTTGACAAAAGACCACATTTTTAGAAATCTTATTATGCAGAAAATCAATCAGTGAAAACGTTTAAGTTTTGAGTTTAAATAAAATAACTAAAATGTGTTGACTCAACTGAAAACAACAAATTTTAAACTTAACAAAGAAATTTATTCAAAACATTAGTATATAACAATAATTAACAATAATTAGATTCAACAACATAGAAACATAATTTAAGTTGTCATATTTACCATAACTCCTATCACTTGGTAACAAAACTTGATGACAAACTTGATAACAAAACTTTCTTGAAAACGTTCAATAAAAAATTTTTGAAAACACAAAGTAGACAGAATAAAGTCAGATTAAATTTACATTTTTATTATGATGAAAACCACTGAAGGAAACAACGTAATATTTCTAGGTTGCAACGTTGACCATAGAAAACAAGAAAACTTGATTAAAAAATATATTTGTAAAAGTAGAAAACTGCATGTAGGCGTTAATTAATTTAAATAATTTGAATTGAACGAACATTAGGGTCACCCTGTTGACCACTGAACTATAACGACGAAACTTAATATACGATGATGAATCAACAAACTTTATCTCACGGTTGCCCTGTTGACCAGTGAGGGAAAAAAACTGACAAAAGATTTACATCTCACGGTCGCCAGGTTGACCAGTGAGGTTAAACAAAGATTCTATCTGCAGAAAAAGTTTCATCTTTATCATTAAAGAAAGTTCTGTAAAATCAACTTTAACTGCATTACTATTTGAATAAACTAAAAATCAATTAAGCATTTAAACATATTTCAAACTCCTCATAAAAGAAAACATTTTAAAATAACTATGTGAGACCAGCTCACCATCAAAACAACCTTCACTGCTGATTAACCAGCATTGCTATTGTTCAGCTGCTCAACTGCCAAACCCCGATAGACATTGTGTTCTTTTATACTACCCACAGAACGACATATTTGGATAAAACATTGATAACATCTGAAACATCGATGATGACCCTCCCTTGTGGCCAAAGCCAAAACATTCAAGTAAATTAAACCAAATAATTATGACGCGACGGCAACAACAAAAGTAGAAATATTAGAATTAGTGATAATGGCAATGATAGAAAGTAAACAAAGATCGATGATCAACGTTGAGCAGCATGCAAAAATATGAGAATTTAAAAAAGGAGAAATAATCAAAAGCTTAATAAAGTTAAAGCTCTTTCTACTAAACGTAAGTAAAAATATTTTTAAGTTTAATATGTAGGGGCATAGGCAGCTGGTGCACTAAAAAAGTGGGGAGTCAGAATCAGAAGAGGTGTGAGTGGGAGGCGGTGCTTTTAAAGCTTATTTATTTTGTAAAATTCAGCTATAATATTGGATTTTAACTTCATTATTGATTAACTATATTACTGATTAATTTGACCTTCTCTGAAAAATTCGGGGCATGGCCTAAAAAATCGGGACAAATTTTAAACTGTAGACTTCCTCCTTCTATTTCAGTTCTTATGAAATAATAATATGAGAAAAATATAAAACACTTACTTATTAAGTCAGTTCTTTTTTTAAACTTGTGAATCTATGAATGATGCCGTCACAAAACGGCGTACTCTCAAACAACGAGAAAACAGGTCAGTAATAAATTTATTTGTTACGGAATTATACACTGTACATCCATATTGAAAATTAAAAGAAAGATAGTCTGTGATCTTTGTTTTTCAAAAATTGTTCTTTTACCTTAGTAAAGTCAACATTTATGGTATTTTCAATCTTTAAAACAGCAAGTGCAGAAAGCTACTCTTGACACATTGTGTTTCTAAGGTGTGTTTTCAAAGACCTTAAGCACGAAAAGCTTCTCTCACAGGATGCGGTGGACACAGGTATTACAAGGAGAATTTTGATTAATTTTGTCAGACACGGAAATATATCACTGAGTTCATTTTCTACAAGAAAATTGTATCTTTTTTGCAGTTCTGATATCTCTGTAGATAATTCTGGAGTCGATGTACTTTTTATACATTTTCTAAAAAATTTGTATCTCTCCTTTTATTTTTTCCACATCAAGATCATATGTTTAGGAGACTTTTTGAATTGATGCATTTTTTATAATCTTTGATGGATCGAAACATGTTACATCTTTTAGAGATTGAAAAATATCCAATTCATTTTCTTTGAACTTTTCACCGATTGTGTTTAAAGCAACATCTATAACTGGAAAAGCAATTTCCATTCGATAGAATGATTTAACACCTTGTGACATGCTAAAGGAACTGCCGCCTAATTTTGAAAACACCTTTCTAGAGCGTGGAAGTTTTGGAGGAGGAAACAATTTTGCTTCACAAATATCATTTTACATATATCCACAACTTTTCAAAAAAATCTTCACTTCGGAATTCCTGCAAGTATTCTTTTGTTGTGTTAGCCAGTTCTTTAACTGTTAAAAAAATTAGCAATTTTGATTGCAAAGCTTTTAAAAGTATATCTGTAGTTTTCAAAACTCTTTGGATCAAAAGTAGACAAAAAATGAACTGGAAACTTTCAATATTGTTTAGCAAAGCTTCAGCTTGCGATCCATTTTTAGGATCAGTGTCTGATATTTTCTGTAGAGTATCTACGATTTAATCAAAATTCTGCAACACAGTATTGCAAGCTTAACAATTCCATCTTGTGTCACTTAATGACTTAAGTGACTTGTTACCACCAAAAAAGTCTGTTTTCTAAGTTTTCTTTAAATAAAAATGTTCTTTTCGTTGACACAGTAAAAACGTTATGCAGTTCTTTTAAGATGCCCATAGAATTTCTAATTTGTGTTTGTTTGCTACATGCGTCAACAATGCCCAAATTCAAGATATGGGCATAACAGCGCACGCAGAAAGCTAGAGGATTTTCTTGAAGAATTCTCATGGCCACACCTTTATAACTTCCTCTCATATTTGCTGCACCATCGTAGTATTAAGCACGAATTTTTGTGAGAGGAAGTCAAAAATTTTCCAATAAATTTTTTATCAAAATTGCAAGCGTGTTTCTCCTTCAGTATTGCATGTTTCAAAAAATCCCAAAAATCTTTCATGAACACTGAAATCTTCTGGTGTGACATACCAAATTACAAGAGCAACTTGTTCGCCATGAGCTATATCGGCCGTTTCATCCACAAGTATTGAATAACAATCCGACTTAACTGCTTCATACCTGCCAACCTGTGAAAATTCCGAGGAGTAAAACAGCACGCAAACAAAAAAAATTGCAGACCCCCCCCCCCCCAAAAAAAATATATATATATATATATATATACACAGTAGAGAGTCAAAAATCCGCACAGCTCGGGACCAGAGGTTGTGCGGATTTTAGGATTTTGTGGATTTCGGGGCCCATAAAAAATGATTTTCACTTAGAATAATAAAAACAGAATATTATTCAAACTAAACACATACTAGTGAATAACAACACTGAATATTAAATTACTAGGTACATAGGAATAATAATGAACATTAACAAAAATATATAATGAAAACAATAAATAAAAATGAAAAAAAAAAAAAAAAAATTGTCAAACTTAGATAAAATCTGTTCACACGTAGCTAATTTTAAACTGAACTTGATCTGCACGATTTATTTATTTTTTTATTTATTGTAAATAGTAGTAACACAAATTTATTTTTCTACGAATTTTATTGAGTACTTCCTTACAAATTATGCCTTCATCAAAAAGCATTTAAAAAAATTAGTTTGTTATTATTTACCTGATTGATATCATCATATCACAATAATCATTATTTTCTTTTGATGAATTTAATATACTGTCAATTTCATTAGCAGCAACTTGGATCTTGCCGTCTTTCATATTATTATTTTGTTTTTCTTTTTTGTAATCATAAAATGTAAACATAAAATTATTATTTAAGATCTTTTTCAAAAATTCTGATTTGCAGTTTTGTAATTTATTAATAGTGAATTTCATTGTTTGTATCTGACAAGTTGTGCGGATTTCGGACTTCAGCAGATTTTAGGTCGGCGGATTTCTGGCTCTCTACTGTATATGCAATTTTTTTTTTTTTTTTTTTTTTTCTGTTTTTGCATATAAGATTAAAAAAAATAAATAAATAAATAAAATTTTTACACTAATTTACTTTTTAAATACATTAACATTTGATAAAAAGTAATATGCAAAGTTTAGCTATCATTCATAATTATTTACTGTACTTACACATTTAATATACTCATGCAGTGATGCAATTAGTCTGAATTCACAGATTTATTTTTTAAATAGTTTTCAAACTGCTTAGAAGTATTAGATACAGTAATTATTTTTAAATATTTCAGATAGCTATTTTTAAATTTGATTAGTTTATATAACTCAAAAAAAAAAAAAAAAGATAAATTTAAAAGCTTCATTTATTAAAATACAATGTAAAAACTAGATTTGTTGAAAGATTTTTTCTTTACTCTATCTCAGAATATAGTAAAATACAATTGATTATCTTCCTTGAAATAGTTATGTATTTTACTCATTTCGCTAATATTAGCTGATTTTGTATAATATAGACGTTTTTTCTTTTCAATGTGTTTGTTTATATCATATTTGCCGCCATGAGAAATTGTAAAACCAGATTGACAATAAACACAATACGCAAACTTTCCATCGTGACTAGATGCTCCTATACATCGAAATTCAGTTGCATAGCTATCTTCTTTAAACAGTTGATAATAAGATTTCTTTTCAGCCGTCATCAAAATTTTCAAAAGTGCGCGATAATTGTAAGAAAACATAATAACAAAACAAACATGTTTAATAACACACACCTGGCTGTCGGACCACCATCAAACATCACCCACGTCTTCCACGCTTCCGTTTCTGCGAGATGAGCAAGGGTTGAGGTGAACTGAGCATGTCTGGTGAGAAGGGAAAAAACAGGCCATGCCTCTGAAGCGATGATGTTGAAACGGAGCGTGCTTCAACCAATAAATGGGCACCAACAATAGTTGTAGAAGCATCAACTCAGAATAAATCGATCAAATACATTGCGATCTTTGTTTACTAAGTATTTAGCATCCGTGTTAGCAACAAAAATTGTACTTTTTAGATACTTTTTCTTTTCTTTTTTTCTTTTTTTTTATTATTAAATTTAATCAAATACTTAAACAAATAAACGAAAAAAAAAAAAGAAAAAAAAAAATCGGTAGAAAAATGTTAAAATAGTAGAAAAAGAGTAAACATCGCGATCTAGGCATAAAAAATGGCAAAAAAGCATAAATTTTACGCTTGGGGCATAAAACTTGGCAGCTATGCTGCTTCACTAGCTATTGCTTCGCAGACCTGTTTGCTCATGAGCTCCAAAATTTCGTTTTGAATTTCCTTACTACTGTAAGAAAAATATTTTTCTTTTTTCATAAAGAATTTTTTCACAAGATCGTTGTCTTTTGAGCAGAGATTTAACAACTCCAAAAAAGTTCCTTTGTTACTTGAGTCCTCTTAGCGCAATGCCTTGTCAAGTACAGAACAGCAAGGTTCCACAAATCGACTCTAGATATTTTTTGTTTTCTTCGATTTCGGATGCTCTTTGGGAAATTAACTTGGACTGTAACACTTGGACTGTAACACTTCCTCTTCTTAATGAAGATTCATATGCACAGAGTCTTTCAATAGATGATCTGTGTGCTTCACTGCTTTCATGGCTTTTAAATTTTTCAACGCCTTTTTTCCAGTTTTGAAATCCTATTTCGGTGAAAGTTTTTTCAAAACAGCCTAGAACATCATTTTTAAACAGTCGACATGGGAAGCAAAATGCTCTGTTCACTTCCCAGGTAGCACAAAAATATTGGCCAATATCCTGCTAATATTGGCCAATATTTTGAATACCTCTGAATGTCAAACATTGAATTTATGATATCTGCTGATATTCACAGATGTAATTCAAAATTATTATTTTAAAAAAGCATTTAACAAAGTTTTTTATATAACTTATAACTTTTACTTGTAGAAATAAGTATATTAAAGTATTTAATTTTAGAAGTTTGTCCCTTTTTAAGAAATATAATATTTCACATCTTCTTTTTAAATGTCTGATTTACATTGGCCAATATCGTAAAAATGATATCATTTGTACGATATTCAGCAATATTTGTTGACATTCGTAGAAACAATATCACTTTGGTGACATCTAGAGATATCTTTTGATATTCTTGAAAATGATATCATTTTCAGACGTTGTGAAATATTTCTTGATATTAGTAAAACAATATTTTTTTTATATCTTGAGAATTCTCAAGATATAAAAAAAATTATATGTTATTAGTATAGTTTATTACTATAGTTTATATTACTAAGTCATGTCAGTATTATGTCATAGTCATATGTACGTCATTCATTTTATATCGTTTTATAAAGAGATATATCTCTTCTTACTTCTAAATAAAATGTTGTATGTAATGAAAACAACTTTGTAAAATGCTTTATGTTTCAATAATAATAACGAATTACATCTGTGAATATCAATAGATATTGTAAATTCGAAGTTTGAGATTCAGCGCCATTCAAAATATTGGCCGATGTTCATAGGATATTGACAAACATTTTTATGTAACACTCTCAGAAATAAAACTCTCATTTTTGACGATTCAACAATCCTCGATTTTCCCGTGCTTCTCAATTGGCAATTGGCAACGGCAACACGAACGCATCTCAGCTCAAGCTCATTATTTTTAAAAACAAGCTGTGGACGGCCTGGCGCGGAGCTAATATATCTTGTTAAAATTTCTGTAAAATAAAAGGTTTGTATTTAATAACATTTATATTTATATTTTGAACTTTGTGTTGTTTTTTCTTATAATATTCATTTATTTTTGATAATCAACTGGTTTCATTAGGTCTATATATAGGCCTAATAAAACCGATGCTAATACTTATATAAGTATAGTGAAGATGTTAGTTTTAATCATAGAAATCAATCTCCGAAATCTTAAGTGCTTAATTTTTTTTTTTTTTTTTTGTTTAAACCTGTTGCTTTCTATAGAATAAGTATTTTTAATAATCACTCAATTGTTTCCTGTGGTAAAATTTGTATGTTTATTAATCAAAACAGCAAACTTGTCACATTGCTTATTGCAGAATGTATAAAGTTAAATGTTTTGATAATTGTTTTAATTTATAAAAGTATAGGCACCAAAAGGTTTAGTTCTTGATATTCTAAAATAGTGAAGGAATTTTCAAATTAACTTTCCTTAATGCAACACTTTGAAATAGTCGGTAGATATTAGTATGCTCAACTAATATCACTAGGTCGCCACACAATTACTATCGAAAAAATTTTAGCAAACTAAAACAGAACAAAAAATTCTTTAAATTTTAATTTGTAGTTATAACTTGCTTTATAAATCAACATGTTTACCGTATGAATAAAATCGTTTTATTATTAAGTTATAACTTTGCAAAATTCTTCATTATGTAAGAATAGCATGCATAGACATATTTATAATTAATATTTCTGAAATTCTAAAATTTCAAAGTGTTAATTATGAAATGTTAATTATAAATTTTGACATCATATATAAACTTATAAAACTAAGTGTTAAAAACACAGAAATAAAGCAAACATAACATACGCAGTAAATTAACGAGTTTGAAAATAATTATATTAATCTATATTTATTACAATTGTCATTAATCAATAATTTTGTAGCTATCTCTTATTTATTACTGTTATTATTATTGATTTTATAAATATGTATGCCTGTTTACAGCTTGAACTAATAATAATAATAAAAAAAAATCTGTACTAGTAAATATTTTACGCATTTCCAGAAGGAATTTATATTTCTCTTGCCTCATGTTAATTATGAGAATTTAAGAAGCTTAATTACATATTAATTATAAATTAATTGCTTAATAATTTAAAAATATTACTTTTATTTATTTATTTTTTTTAATGCACATGAAAATTAATACTTCATAATGAATTTTTAAAAGCCTAAAGTTTTGTTTTATATTAATCTAAACGTTATTAGTCTTTCTCAAAAACTTTTAATCTGTTTACTTTTTTTTTTTGATATCTTATTAAAAACAACTACATTTTTAAAGTATCACATAACTAAATTTAACATATACTATATTAACTGTTTAACGTTCATTGCTTTCACAGCAAAATCAAACATTTGACATAATTTAAGAATTTTTATGCAGCAGTTTTTTTAACATTCCCCCCCCTAGTTTTAATCACATTTTAAACTTTTGCTTCTTTTCTGCCTGTTGATATCAGCACTATTCCAAAATTTATTAAGTAATGCTTCAAAGGAAGCTAAATGCATAAGTCACTTGAAATTTCTTTGAGTGTGCGAGTGCGAATTGCTGATTTGATGATGCACTCATGTCTAGTTTTTTTCATTTAATTAAAAGCTGGACTATTATTTTCATCTGAAACAACTTTTACGATATTTTGTAGTTGATAATGTTTACTTACAAAGTGTTTTATTAATTAAATTAAATATTATTTGAATTTAATAAGGTTAACTTTTAGATGTTTCAAACCAAAAATTTCTCAAAAAGGAGCAATGCTAATTTTTTATTTTTTAAATATTTATGATCAGCTAAGCATCTAAAAGCCATTTTAACACGCTTTTATTAGCTTCACCTGTATGTATGTATGTTTGTAACTGCTCTGGGAGCAAACGAAAAATCTATATTGTAAAAAAAGACTTTCCCCACGTGAGCGCTGTGGCTGTGAGGTAAAACGCTGCACTACGAACTTAAAGGTCTATCGTTCGATCCCAGTCAGGGAAGATTTTTTAAAAATGGTTTTTGTTTAATTCTAAATTATTTTAATTAAAGATTTAAATGTATGTAAATATTATGGTGTGTCACTCACATGATTTTCTCATCCTGCATTTTAATACTAAGATAGATATTTTGTGCTTTTAGTTCACATTTCTATAAAAGCGTGTTCTTTAATATTTTAAAACTATAATATTATTTAAAATTAGTTTAGTAATTTTTTAAATAAATTAAGTAGTGAACGTTAAAGGGTTAAGCATATATATATATATATATAAAGTAAAAATTCTGTCAAAGACAGAACTTAGTTTAGTATGGAGGACTATTAATTTCAGTTTGTAAAATTTTTATTTTTAATTTTTACTTTATTTTTTTATCTCATTTTTTGACCATAAAACTGGGCCATGTACTTTGTTAAATGACTGAAATGAATTAAAATGAAGTGTTGCCACCTAAATTTCATACTTTAGCTAATTAAAAAAAAATTAATTATTGTGTCGAAGAACTGTTTGCACCCTGGGTTCAGAAAAATTGTCCCTTTCATTTGGTACTGAATTCATAACGATAGGACGGATATTTTTAATTTATTCTGGTGTTACACAAAACTGGTCTACAAAAACTGGCGATGTTTTTACCCAAATTGAAACTAATAGTCCTCCTTGTTCTAATACATTTTGTAGTAATATATGGAAGTATCATAGCATATTTTGAGTGAATATAACAATAATTCATAATGAAATTTGAAAGACTGAAGTTTTGTTTTCTATAATCAAAATGTTATAACAATGTGTTTTTCAAAGAACAATCAATTTACTTTCAAAATATTTTTATGTAACAAACTATATAAATGTAGGTTTTTGACAGATTTTGACAAGGGAGGTTTTTGACATGACGATTGAAGCCATGGTTAAAACCAACAAAAGCTGTCACATGTTAAAAACCCGTGAAACCCAATTTTAAATAAACTTGGGATATTTTATAATAATCTTTGATTTTTTTTTTTTTTTTAAAGATACTTTTTATATTACCAAATTAAAAACTTAAGTTTTATTGCTATCAAACAGTATAAAGTATATTTATTGGTATTATCAGCTTTAAAAATGGGATGTATCAGTATCGGCATTTTAAAATTTAGAAAAATATGTGCTCCCAGAAATCTGCACAGCCTGAGGACATATTGAGATTCATGGGTCAAATTTTACCTTAAAGAATTAACTTGTAGGCCTTGTATTAGTTTTATAAATATTAGTTTTATCTCCGTTTTTTTTTTTTTTTTTTTTTTTTTTTAATTCATTGCAGTTATTCAGACATTAGTCCTCGTTGAATCAAAGCCATACATCTTGAGCATATAAACATGTATTCATTTGTAAATTAAATTAATTATGTACTCTTTAAATGTTTTTATGTATTCCTTTTCTTTTTAATTTTAAATTAAATATATTAAGGCTGATTCCTTTCCTTCATTCATTATATAGCATAAATGTCTGGAATTTTTGTATGGAGAATCATTAAGACGTAGTAAAAACTCATTCAGTAATAGTCAATCATTAAAAATGTCAAAGCGAATTCGAGCACTGATGGTAGCAAAGATGATGTTGAGCCTTCCTCAAAGTGTGCTTAGAGACAGCCTATAATATATTTACTATTATATCATTTGTATGTGTTGATACAAAACTTTATGTAAATAAAAAAGGAATTTTTTCTGAAATTAAAAAAAAAAAAAAAGTTTTGTATTTTTATTGTTCATATTGTATTTGTAATATTTATCTGTTTTGTTCATATTTTGAAATAAATGCATGCATTAGTACTTTGACTTTTGTTTGTATATTAATTAATTTTAATTTCAACTTTCAGTGCTTTTTAATTTTAAAGAAAATTTAAAGTTATCTCTTTGTGTGCGCATTTTGAATGTTTGTGTTATCCATTTCTGTTTATTCAGGCATAATCAATCTCATTTGTACCCAAGTGTTGCCAGGCTTCCTTAAAATTTGCTGATGCCCTGCTTTAACCATAGATTTTAAATTGAGATTAAATATTTACAAAAGCATTTCAAATAATTAGGGGAAGAAAACCCAAAATACTTAATACTTAATAAAAATCCAAAATACTTAAAAAAGAAAAGAAAAAAAAAAAAAAAAAAATTTATGACAAGTAATTTCTTTTCTTTTCTTTTTTTTTTTTGTGAGTGTAATCTGAGTTGAAATTTCAGGCCCTGATTTAAATCTAGATTTTTGTTTTAAAGAACAGGTAAATAGAATATTGAAAGC
Source organism: Salticus scenicus (assembly GCA_963930645.1). NCBI lineage: Eukaryota > Metazoa > Arthropoda > Arachnida > Araneae > Salticidae > Salticus > Salticus scenicus. Next base: position 40,510,717 of record OZ005657.1, on the reverse strand, counting down.
ATAAATTATTTAGTTTAAAAAAATTTTAACTTAATCAAAAGATTTTAGAAATTTTTATTTTGATTCAAATGAATAACTAACCTTTTTCATTTAATAGGTTTTTGTTATTTAATTCTTAATTTTCATTTACTTTTATAGATTTTAATTTACAGCTTGTATTCAAAATAGACTAAACATAAATACAGTATATATGTGTATTTCTGATAGATTGGAGTGGAAGGGGAAAACCTGTGGGGAAAATACCAGACCCGTTAATCGAACCTGGGCCTTCTGCTTAATGTGCAGATGCTCTAACCATTGAGCTACCCTGGCTGATAACCAGCTCGACATTTCTCACATAATATATGATGGCAAGGTCACCGAGTCTGCAAACACGCAGCTATTTCAAGTGACAAATTGATCCTGGCACAACTCCAATAGGCCGCAAAATTTTAATTTAGATATTTTATACATCAACCTTGAAAATTCATTTCCGATAGATTGGGGTGGAAGGCTGATTATTTATACTATCTGAGTGAAAAATACCAGAGCCAGAAACTGACCCAGGCCTTCTGCTTTTTTGGTGATACACATTAGTTTATTTAAGCAAAAGGCTAGGTTCGATTACCGGCTCTGATATTTTTCACATAATTGGTATAAAAAATCAACCTTTCACACCAATCTATTAGAAATGAATTTTCAAGGTTGATGTATAAAATTTCTAAATAAAAATGTATGTATCTATGAAATAGCTTCAAAAAAATTTATGCACAGTTCATAAAATTTTGTTTTATTCAGAATCACTCTTATGCTATTGTGTATAAATAGCAAATAATGAAGAATTAAGAAAACATCAAAGGGTATAGATACAGCAAAATCTAACTTCAGTTTTTTTTCATTATTACAATGCTAATGTATACTATTCTAGAAGCAAAAAGTGGCTCATTAAAGGACCACTTCACTCTCCGTCGTCATATAAGCTGAAGCTAATATTCTATGGGAAATTTTCTTTATTTATAACTAATTAGCTAATACATATTTTTAAATTCTGTTTTCACATTCAGAAAATTCCGAACTGTTAAATTGATGCTCCTTTTTAAAAAACGTATTTTTTTTCATTTTTACTATTTTATTTCGAAGCTGTAAAATACGAATTTTTAATATGTGAAATTTTTCATTTTGCAATTTCAAAATAAAATGTTAAAAATAAAAAAAAATTCATTTTTAAAAAAGGAGCGTCAATTTAACAGTTGGGAAATTTCTGAATGTAAAAACAGACTTTAAAAATATATATTAGTTAATTAGTTATAAGTAAAGAAAATTTGCCATAGAATAACATTGCCTCCGTCTTCCGACGAGGGTAAGTGAAGAGGGCCGTTATGGTTGCACATCAAATTCCCTGTTTCTCCCTCCCTATGTTATCCTATGGGATTTTTGTTGCTTAGTTTTTTACGATCTGCCATTGAAAAATGAAGTTTTTTGTAAGTTATTCTTAGAACTTTTTTTTTTTTTAGCTTAATGAGCTAAAAAAAATTTAAATCAATTGATTAAAAAAAATGCTCATTGATTATGTTCAAAGAGTAATATTTGTTTGTTATAGAATATTACTCAATTCAATAATTATTGAATATTAAACAGAATATGAAAAGCTTCATTTTTGAGTGAGTGATCCTCATACTAAGCAACAAAAGTTCCATTGAATAATATGTGGAAGAATGGTTGAAATTGACTGACATACAGCCATTAATTCTGATGTTCTGAAATGTTAGAAAAAAAAAATAATTTCTCTGAATTTATATTCAGATTTCCCAATATTGATATAAATATTTTGGTGATACACAGTCGGCAGCAAAAGTATTCGAGCATTAGCCAATAATTCCGGCATCGAAAAAGTACACTTAATACTGTTTTGTTAAATAAATCCTTGTCGGGTCATGTTCTTAGACTGACTAAGAACATAACTCGACATCAGTTTATTTAACAAGGCAGTATGAAGTGTACCTTTTTTGTACAGGGATTATTGCTAGTGCTTGGATACTTTTGCTGCTGACTTTTTATCACCAAAAAATATATATCAATACTGGGAAACAATCAATATTCACGAATCTAAGAAATTGATATTGAAAAGTATCAAAAAATGTTATTCAGAAATATTTGAAAAAAATATTTTAGAATATCATGAAGTAATATTCAAAGACCTCAAAAATAGATATAGCTGAATATCTAAAAATATTATTCAGAAATATTAGAAAAAAAATATTTCTAAATATCCAGAAGCAATATTTGAAAATCTCAAAAATCAATATAGCCAAATATTTAAAAATGTTATTCAGAAATATTAGAAAAAGATATTGAGAAATATCTTGAAACAATATTCAAAAGTCTCTAAAATAATACTTTAGAGACTTTAGTTTAATAATTACTAAATACTTAAAAATATTATTCAGGAATAACAAAATATAATATCAGGCAATATCTGAAAATGTTATTTAATAATGTCAAAATATAATATTTACAAATGTCTGTAAATATTGGCCAACATTAATAAATGTCAAAAAATAATATTCCTGGATATCTTTTAGGGGGGGTTCATTTTTAGTTAAGACTTTAGTTTTAATAATTACTAAATACTTAAAAATATTATTCAGGAATAACAAAATATAATATCAGGCAATATCTGAAAATGTTATTTAATAATGTCAAAATATAATATTTACAAATGTCTGTAAATATTGGCCAACATTAATAAATGTCAAAAAATAATATTCCTGGATATCTTTTAGGGGGGGTTCATTTTACGTTGGCCAATATCAAATTTTTATATTGGCCGATATTTTTATGCTACCTGGGTTCTCCATAGTACTCTTAACATGGAAATTGTTTGAACCAATTTTTCTGGAATTTTCTTCCATTATATTATTTACCGGATAGTTAAAGTCAAGAGGCTGGTGTGGGCCTTTGTTTATTTCAGTTTTTCTGTATTCATGATGGTTGGAAGTTAACGTGCCATCAACTGTTTTCAGATTCCAAGTTATTTGCACTGAGACTTGACGTTGGCATAGGATTAGCCCGAGTTTCCTCGAATTTTAAACCGTCATATTTTTCATCCTCATTTCCATAACTAAGCATATTTTGACCTGCATTTTCCACAACTGAAATCTTATGGAAACATGAACTAATGATAGATTGGTTTTTAAGCCGCTTTGCTTTTCTAAACATTTCGAAAACAAAGATTCCAAATCAGAAAAACTTAGGCTGCACTGTCAGCATACTGCTTCGAATCTGCATATGAGAAGAAAATATTCACGTGATCCTTACACGTGGCTGGGAATAGTGCGAATACAAAGTTTGCGACGAATTTATTTTTCACTTGGGTAAAGAGGGCATATAAAGGGAGAAGAGAATGGACAAATTCATTTCTGGATCTTTTGAGCTGGACGTCTTGCAGGGCCACTCACGTGCGGGGAGTTTCTATAATGAAAAGTTAGGTGGGGAGATAAGAGAAGAATCAGGGGTTGGCTTTTGCCCTGTTGTATTTCCAGGAATGATTGCTGCAGGGTCAGAAACAGAAAGAAGTGCTTAATGAAGGCAAATGAAGCATAAAGAAGCCTTACAGGCGAATTGTGAAAATTTAGTTTTTAGTTTCGTGAAATAAACCAATCTAAACTGTGATCAATTTTTAGACTTTGAAAAGTGAGGGGGCATGACCCCTTTACTTTTGAAAGTGAGAAGGCAGTTGTTGAAGGCAGTAGTTACTTCACCTTGTGGAAGTGTAAGAAATTAAAAACAATGAAAACATTTAAAATACCTTAAAATCCTTTAACTGCGCAGCATTACGATATATTTCGACTCGCTAGTCGCGGTCGTCATCAGGTTGAAAAATTGCTGCTCTACTGACCATTTTGTCACCGGCTTCTTTATCCTCCTCTTCAGTGCTGACGTCATAATACTTTTTTTTTTTTTTTAATTAGTTGTTGCCATTCTTTCGGTATTACGCTGTGCTCTCTTTCATTAATAGCAGTGTTAGAAGTTAGAATTTCCAAGGCTTCGCGCTTTAAGGCATAATTATGGGAATTATAAGGGGCAATTTTAGTGGTGGTTATAGTATTAGGATTAATTGAGTTATTGATATGAGTACGGGATAGAGAGGTGGAGGTTCTATTATATTTTAGGTCATTAACATGTTCGATTTCGCGGTCTTTTACTTTTTGTCATACCGATATAGCAAGCGTTAGTGTTATTATTTTCAAAGTTGAAGTCGATTTTATAGATTCCTGAGGTTTCTTTGGGGCCAATTAAGTCTTTTTCATTGCGTATACATTGTATAATATTTTTATTAGGTTTGATGGGAATGTTTATACCATGTTGGGAGCCTTCGTGTTTTATTTTATTTGCAATACTGTTGCAGAATGGAATGGAGGGAGTATATTTAGATTTTACTTTTTGGGCGTTGTTAATTGTATTTAGGGATTTTAAGCGCTTTTAAAGAGTTTTTGAACAAGTGAAGCACTATACCCGGCACGTTGAGCGATGTTTTTTATAAATTTAATTTCGAGGTTTAAGAGGTTTTTGTTGGAACATATTAATATAGCGCGATTTATGTATGAACGTATAGCGGCAATTTTATATTGGAAGGAGGTTTTCCATTTATTATTGATTATTTCGTTATTGTTGGTTGGTTTGCGATAAACGGTAGTGTTAAAAGTATTATCTTTATTTTTAATGATTTTAATGTCTAAGAAGTTTATGCTATTATTAGATTCTAAATCTAAGGTAAATTTAATATTTTGGTCTAAGTTATTTAATTCATTTAGGAGGTTTTGAGGGTCAATGTGAGCAGGGATGACGGCAAAAACGTCATCCACATATCGGAGCCAGATTTTACAATTTTTTATTATTAAGTCGTGTGCAGAATTCTCGAAGTGACAGAGTTTAATTTTGGCAATAACACCCGATATGGACTATGGGAAATATCCTAATTCCCATATCATGCAAAGTGCCACGAAATAGCCACTTACCAAGATAAAGAATTAGTTAGTTGTATAAATAAAAGAGATGGGTTTGTGATAAAGCTTTTCTTTATGTGCATGGGAAAATGGACGCTTTTAAAACATAAAGCAATAAAACTATCATTCTATTCATAAATCCTATGTACTACAATAAAAGAGAGAAACTTGGACCACCCCACGGAGAGAACAGTGATGATGCTGCAGGGGATGTTAGGCTGTAAAAACCATCGTCCGGTCCTCGGAGGTGCGAACGCAAAATTCAAAGAAGTGTGTGAGAGAGAGGGAAATTTATAATGAGATGCTTAGCTATTGGTGAAGCAAGCTACCAATAAAAATATAAAAAGTAATAATAATAATAAAAAAAAGAGAGGTTCAGCCCCTCTCAATGAGTCTAAAATAATATAGATTGGTCAGAAGAAAAAAAGAAGTTGTGGACAGAAGATCTCTCGAAGACCTTTGATGAGTGAAAAAATATTATTAGAAAAATTCCCCGGATGCTATATCGCTGACCAGTTTCGAAGTATGTCAAAAAGGAAGAAAAAGATACCCCATACCTCGAAATGGAGCAAAGAATAAGTTTATTTTTATAAGTATGCTACATGAACGTTGATGCGAAAAAAAAAAATGTTCTTTATCTATGAAAATTTTTCATATGTGTGGACTCAACGATATTAGTATGGAGCAAAGAATTAGTTATTTTTATAAGTATGCTACATGAACGGTGATGCGAAAAAAAAATGTTCTTTATCTATGAAAATTTTTCATATGTGTAGACTCAACGATATTAGTGTGATATAATTAGCTTCTTCAAATAAAATAAATATTGTAAGTGTACTCAAAGAATTTCGTGTGTCGACGAAATATAATTTTATAACAACCTTCATAGGTGTAGATTTACTGGAATAACGTATGCGATCTCAACAAACCATCGTCCGGTCCTCGGAGGTGCGAACGCAAAATTCAAAGAAGTGTGTGAGAGAGAGGGAAATTTCTAATGAGATGCTTAGCTATTGGTGAAGCAAGCTACCAATAAAAATATAAAAAATAATAATAATAATAAAAAAAAGAGAGGTTCAGCCCCTCTCAATGAGTCTAAAATAATATAGATTGGTCAGAAGAAAAAAAGAAGTTGTGGACAGAAGATCTCTCGAAGACTTTTGATGAGTGAAAAAATATTATTAGAAAAATTCCCCGGATGCTATATCGCTGACCAGTTTTGAAGTATGTCAAAAAGGAAGAAAAAGATACCCCATACCTCGAAATGGAGCAAAGAATAAGTTTATTTTTATAAGTATGCTACATGAACGTTGATGCGAAAAAAAAAAAAATGTTCTTTATCTATGAAAATTTTTCATATGTGTGGACTCAACGATATTAGTATGGAGCAAAGAATTAGTTATTTTTATAAGTATGCTACATGAACGGTGGTGCGAAAAAAAATGTTCTTTATCTATGAAAATTTTTCATATGTGTGGACTCAACGATATTAGTGTGATATAATTAGCTTCTTCAAATAAAATAAATATTGTAAGTGTACTCAAAGAATTTCGTGTGCCGACGAAATATAATTTTATAACAACCTTCATAGGTGTAGATTAGTGCTGGACGATATCAGAAATTAAATATCGCGATATATCACCAAGTTAATATCGATATTAGTGATATATTGCGATATTTCTTTCAAGATAGGAAAAAATAGACATTTGTTATTTTTTAACAACATATGCACACGAATTTTAAAGTATACAAGTATAGAGTGTTCTCCATGTATTTTCTGGTATATTACTACCATAACTTTATCATTAAAAAAAAAAAAATCATAAAAAGTGAATCAATATTTTGTGTTTCTTATAACTTATACTATTGCTTTTTAGTATACCTCTGTATAGTTTATCCTCTATTCTTCCCATTTTAAGCTTTAATTATTTTAAAATCATATTTTAACACAGCTAATATGTGATCTGTGTTTTATTTGTACCAAGTATATCAAAATTCACAATTCTACTAAAAATAAAGCTTAAGAAAATTTGTCTTAAGATGTAGGTATTAAATAAAAAGGAAAATCATTTTAAATAGTTAAGAAATGCCATTGGAATTGGATACACCTTTTTTGGTCGTAGAGAGTAATATTTTTTACTTAAAACTCTTATATGCATCCTAAATGTCAGTTACTTGTCATTTTTATTTTTGTTTCTGCTTACCAAATCATTACAATATTTTTTAAATGTATATGTGTTCAATTCACATTCATAATAGTTTCACAACAATTGAAAATTGAATTATATATATATTATATATATGTATACATTATATATATATGTATACATTGTCAGTATAAAAATTATATTATTTAAACAATATTATGTTAAAGTTTCATTTTGTTACTTAAAGTAACTCATTTTGCATTTAAACCAATTTTATTTAACATGTACGGCTTAAAAAGAAAAAAAGAAAAAAAAAAAGAAAGAAAGAACGAAGGAAAAGGAAGGAGAAAAAATAAACGCTACACAAAAAAAGTAATAAACTATCCAATATTATATATTTCTATAAAGAAACTGTCACTGTAAAATTACTGAAGATAAAACTTTATTTTACATCAGTCAGATAGCACCCTTTCTCCCTTCCCATGTTATCCAATGGGATTTTTGTCGCGTTGTTTTATAAAAATATTTTATTAAAAAATGAACTTTTTCGAATTCTGTTTTTTGAATATTACTCTTTGAACAGGTCGTCTTTTAGCTTAAATTCTGTTTATTGAATATTACTCTTTGAACAGGTCGTCTTTTAGCTTAGTGAGCAATTTTTCGAAAAAATAAATTTAAATATTTTACTTAGAGTCCATAATTTACTTATTGAAATAAAATATTTAAACTAATTTTTTCGAAAAATTGTTCATCAAGTTAAAAGGCGACCTGTTCAAAGAGTAATATTCAAAAAACAGAATTCGAAAAACTTCATTTTTGAATGAGATATTTTTATAAAACGAAGCAACGAAAATCCCATTGGATAACATGGGAAAGGAGAAAGGGAGCTCAAACAGTGATGCCAGATGATCGAAAATTATTTCCCCAAACAGGTCCTAAATTTCCCCAAATCAAGGGTTTTTTTTCGAAAAAATCTCCAACAGGTTTTCCACTGAAAAGAGGAAAAAAAACAATTTTTTTTCAAAAAAAGAATATCAAGCAGATTTTTCTGATTTGAGCTCAGATTTTTCCCCAAATGAACTTATTTTTTGAAAAAAATCCCCAAATAACAATAAAGCTATTGAAAGTTTCTAGTCGTAGGGATAAATCATTACGTTGCCAACATTGACAGAAAGTTGAACTCCCCAGATTTGTCCCCAAACATTTTAGAATTCCCCAAAATTGTCCCCAGAAGCTTCAAAAATCCCCACTCTGGCATCACTGAGCCCAAAGCGAGTTAAACACATTGAACGTCGCATCTTATTGGCCAGAAGTTATCGACACTTTGAAATAAACCAATATCAATGAACCAATAGCAGGAAATGAGCTAAAACAAAAGATATTGTATACTTTCGTCATAATAAGCGTTTGTTTTCATATCGCCCTGTCTGTGGTTTGGTTACTGTGGTATTTGGTATTACACCTACGATCCATAAGTGGTGATGTGGAATATTATCAGATACTAACGGTAGTATAAATTATTTCATATTATCGTTTAGAGTCAGTAATAAATAAGTCAATATACTGCGGGAAAAGCAGATGGCTTTCAATAAATACTGTTTATTTTTTTATTATGCGGTGGACTTATTAAAGCAGTGATAATTTAGATGTGAGGTTTCTCATGCAGGAATAAAGGAAGGGGAAATATATGCATTGTGGGAGTGCAGTGATCGTTTGGGGGTGGGGTTATATTTTTTTATTTTATCAGTGAGGGATGGGAGAAAAATAAGAGAATGGGTATTAGTTTAAGATATTGCGCGCTGTTTTTGTTCGGGTTTCCGTTCGCTGATGGGATCGTTCGCTCGCTCGGAATGTTCGTTCGCTCGGGTTTCATTCGGGAATTCGGGTTTCATTCGTGATGCGCGCTTGCGCGGAAGCACAATTCTATTAATCCGTCGTTGGCGTTTAACTGTACTTATCGGCATATCAATTGATCGCGCGGAATATCGTTAAAGGGATATATTGGCAGAGCAAACTCTTAAATATTGTTATCGGGATATTTAAAAAATATCGATACTTGGGGATATATTGATAAATAATCCAGCCCTAGTGTAGATTTACTGGAATAACGTATGCGATCTCAACAAACCATCGTCTGGTCCTCGGAGGTGCGAACGCAAAATTCAAAGAAGTGTGTGAGAGAGAGGGAAATTTCTAATGAGATGCTTAGCTATTGGTGAAGCAAGCTACCAATAAAAATATAAAAAATAATAATAATAATAATAAAAAAGAGAGGTTCAGCCCCTCTCAATGAGTCTAAAATAATATAGATTGGTCAGAAGAAAAAAAGAAGTTGTGGACAGAAGATCTCTCGAAGACTTTTGATGAGTGAAAAAATATTATTAGAAAAATTCCCCGGATGCTATATCGCTGACCAGTTTTGAAGTATGTCAAAAAGGAAGAAAAAGATACCCTATACCTCGAAATGGAGCAAAGAATAAGTTTATTTTTATAAGTATGCTACATGAATGTTGATGCGAAAAAAAAAAAATGTTCTTTATCTATGAAAATTTTTCATATGTGTGGACTCAACGATATTAGTATGGAGCAAAGAATTAGTTATTTTTATAAGTATGCTACATGAACGTTGATGCGAAAAAAAAAAAATGTTCTTTATCTATGAAAAAATTTTCATATGTGTGGACTCAACGATATTAGTGTGATATAATTAGCTTCTTCAAATAAAATAAATATTGTAAGTGTACTCAAAGAATTTCGTGTGTCGACGAAATATAATTTTATAACAACCTTCATAGGTGTAGATTTACTGGAATAACGTATGCGATCTCAACAATCTGTGTGTATAATATATTAATGACAATTTCCATGAGTGTGGACTTCATAAATTCCATGTGTGAACTTTTTATATGTGTGGACAGTGCTAATATAAATTATGGATTATACGGTTATCTAAGAACAATATTTTCCGAAAGTGCCGCATCTGTTTAAGGGTAAGTGGCTATTATTCAATTTTTATTTGTGGCAAACATCCTATTTAAGTGAGAATGATAAATTGAGTAATAATATATATATCCCAGTCATTTTACTAATTAAAAAATAAATAGTATATTTGATAATTAATACTATATCTTGTGTCTATGATTTTTTAGATAATTGTGTATAGATTGAACTAATGATCTTTTAGGTTGAAGGATAAGATTTAAAAGGTTAAAAGGAAATATAATAAGAATAGATATATATGAATGTATAAAGATAAAGGAATAATAATAGATAGGACTTGGAATTTATTTGAAAATAAATTTGGGTTATTGCAAATATTTTAGTATTCGAACAGCACAATTTTTTTTAATGGGATCATGTGGTCGGATTATAAATTCAAAAAATTCATAAAAGTTTAATTAATCACCACTAGAACGAGCCCATCGGCACACCTCTAGTTTGTCTGTAAACGCTATTATTGAAGGTGAAATATTAGTTATTTAATAGAAGGTTATTGGCCCTGATTAATGTTTCACTTATTTTATTACTACCGTATTTTTCAATCATTTGATTTTGTATAATATTAGTAATTTCATTTAAGTCTATGGAGGGGTATAAGTCTTTGACATCAAAGTTAACGAGTGTGTCACTAAAATTAATATCTATGTTCTGGATAGTTTTAATAAAGACTTCGGTTGAATTTAAACTACAATTTGAGGGGGGAAGAAGAGTTTTGTAAATATTTTTCATAAAAACTTCTAGATTATATGTAGGGCCTTCAGATTTATTTACTATAGGTCTAAGGGTAGGAGGGGTTTTGTGATCTTTGTACTTGCCAAAGAGGCGTGGTATAATGGGAGCATGATTATTAAGTTTAGGTGGGTTATCATTGGGCCAGGTTCCAGATTTTATTAGTGATTTTGTTTTATCGGTAAGTTTTTTTAAGCGGGTTTATATCAATTTTGTTCACTTGAAGTTTATTAATAGTTTCGGACATCATTTTATTATATTGGATTCTATCAAGGATAGTGATTTTACTAGTTTTGTCAGTCTTTAAGAAAGTAATGTCGCGATTGTTTTTTAAATCATTAAGGCATTGTATATCAGCTTTATCGTTATAAGTGTTATAGTTAGGTTTCTCAAATAATTTAATTGCTGTGTTTCTAATATGTGAACGTTTTTGAGAGGGAATATGGTCTAAGGCAGTTTCTATATGGGCGATAGTATCTAAAAGGTATTGAAAGTATCGTTAAGGATAAATTTTGACCCCATTTTTAAAAGTGTATCTTGGTGAGCATTTAATTTATAATTTAAATGCTCACAATTTTTCAACCTGTTGACGACTGCGACTAGCGAGTCAAAATATATCGTAATGCTGCTCAGTTAAAGGATTTTAAGGTATTTTAAAGTTTAATTTTGTCCTTTTACATATAATTCAATTAAAAACAATGTTTATTTTAAGAATAATTTTAGGTGTCCCATCCCACCCGACTCTCCCCTATATAAAAAGTAAAGAAATACACGATAATAGTTATCCGTATCTGGTCATCGGGTAAAATCCATATCCGATCCATCCCTAGTCTCAATCAATTAAATGTATGTGATTATTATATTCTATTTTAAATGAGTGAAATTGTCCTTCAAAGAGTTAATATAGATCTTGCTTCTTTCATTATTTTTTTCAGATGAATATTTTTGTATTTATTATTAAAAAAAATTATTCAGTTTGGAATTTTCATAATAATGATTTCTGTGTTAAATAAATAAAAAATACTTACAAAACTCCCAAATTAGGTAAGTCCAATAGTACCTTCATATTTAGTTCAATCAGTTTATTACTTTGCATGAGTCTAAAAGGAAAAATAATTTAAAGCATGAAGAAATATATTGAATTCTACAGGTTGAAATATGTTAACAAAAAAAAAAAAAATAGATATTACATTCAAAATATTACTTACAACCAAAGCAAATTTTCAAGTCCTTCAAAAGCACCGGGTTCTATTATTTTAATTTGATTTTTCATGAGAATTCTAAAGAAATAAACAAGTATTAATTAATATAAAAAAAATTAAAACAGCAAATTTTTTTCAATAAACTTTTTATACCTATAATTCATTTATTATTTACAATTTCCAGCAGAGCTAATAACACTGCTCAGCATGAAAATTGCTTCTGACACTATTTCAGCATATTCTTATGTAAAATGACCTCCTGAATCCAAATATGATGCTCATTTTGCCCTATCACCCACCGTTTTTTAGGAACCCCCCCCCTATTTTTTTGTCATTTTTTGATGATTTTATGGTTATAAATTTGATTTTTAGGAGGGCGGAGGATTATTTTAATCATTAAATATCTTCTGAGGGTCTACAGAGTTGGAAAATTGTAAAACATGGACATTTGCAACAAGGGAAAATTTTCAAGGGGGATTTGCCACTGAAATTATGCATTAAATATCTTATATATTTTTAATCTGTTATTAATGTTATTTTTTAAATTTTATATATTTTTGTTTTTAGGTGTTAATTATTTTTCATTCATCAAATAAATTCATGGTCATAAAATTATCGAACAGAGGAAAAAATTGAAGGAGGGGGTGGTGTTTCTAGAAAACTGTGGGTGACTGGGCAAAATGGGAGTCATATTTGGATTCAGGAGGTCATTTTACATAAGAATCAGCAAGAATGGTATCAGAACTTCATTTTTTTTTTTTTTTTTTGGCAGAGTAGTGTAATTTTAGAACCATAAAGTCAATATTTTTAAGACTGCATTTAGAATACATTTCAGTTTTTATTATTCATCTGATTGAAGTAGGGTAATTCCACAGAAAATTAAAACCTTGGAGGAAAAAGAAAATTTATATAAATTATATCTGCAACCTATTTTACTATTAAACATATTCTACTTTTAGAAAATTGTAGTACTATAATTAATCTAATAATATAAAATATCACAGTTTATATTATAATTAATAATAATAATAGCCTAAGCCATGTCATCTCATATGATAAAGAAGTGAAAATTTTTATAGGAGACCTGGGAAAAATGTGCTTTACGATACTGCTTGGTGATATTTTTTCAAACTCGCCAATTTTGTTTCGCGGTTTTGTTTACCGACTTTTTCAAAATGGCTGATTTTACATGTTTTAAATCAACTACCTAAAAATAAGGCATAAAAAGCAGCTTTTCAAAAACTTGAACAAAAGAGAATACAAAAAATACAAAAAATAATAAGCCTTATTAACCAAAAAATTACCGAAACTTATGGAAACAATAAAATCAGTGAAACACTTATCCGTGCCAACAATTTTCTACTTAATGAATCGTATTTCTCCTTCAATCAAAATATTTATAAACAGACTCAGGGCGTCTCAATGGGCTCTCCCATATCGGGGGTAATCGCCGAACTAAAAATGCCACTTTTAGAACTTAAAGCTACAGAAATTATAAATAAATGCAAATTCTGGAACCGTTATGTTGACGACATTTTCACTGTTATACCCGTTTATATTAACCCTACAAACCTTCTTGAAAATCTGAATAACCTTGACAATAACATAAAATTCGCGACTGAAACCGAGAAAAATAACACTTTAAATTTCCTCGATGTTCGCGTTATCAAAAATCTAAATAATTCTTTCGAAACTACCGTTTACTGCAATTAATGAAATTATCAATATGAAATGCAAAACCCCCCTTTCATATAAACATGCCGCGCTCCGCTCTTATATAAACCGTGCCATCCTCATTTGCTCTAACAAAACCTTATTACAAGACGAAATCAAATTCATTAAAGAAATCGCGAAAAAAGCCGACTATAGTAAAAATATCGTCAATAAAATTTATAAAAAGCGTTTAAAACTTTAAATTCCATTAACAAAGCACAAAAATCAAAATCACTTTTTACTACCTCTATACCTTTTTTGTAACGGTGCAGCGCTAAAGATAAAGAATGAAGCTAAAAACTTAATATAAACATACCTATCAAACCCAATAAAAACATATTTCAACATCTCCGTAACGAAAAAGATCAAATTGACCCAAAAAACACTTCAGGTATTTATAAAATTGATTTTAAACATGAAAATAATAAAAGAGGTTGTTACATTGGCATGACGAAACGTTATATTAATGATTGCGAAAAATGACACTTCTCCGACATAAAATTCAATAGATCTTCTACTGCTCTATCTACCACCCATAAAACTAACCCAATTAATTTTAATACCGTTAATACCCGAAAAATAGCCCCCTATAATAACCACCATTATGCTCTCAAAAGAGAAGCCATTGAAATAGTTACTAACAATTTATCTATTAATGATAGTGAGCACAGCATAATACCATCTGTATGGCAACAACTAATTAAAAGAAAAAGACCATTCGAAGTGAAGAGAACTGAAGATCAAGAGGAGGAAACAAATCAAAACAGACGGAGTATCACTGCAATGCACTGATGATGGACACGATGGTTAGTCCGAAATATATTTGCTTTAAATAAGCCGCAAGTGCATATTTTGTAAAAGGATATTATTTAGGTATATATTTTTAAAGTAAATGTAATTTAATCCTTTTTTGAAAATAAGTTAATATATAAAAATCAAATATTAATAATTACAAGGTAGGATTTAACGTCGCACTATTACTGCGATAGTGGTAATTTTAAACATTACAAAACAAAAAATACCATAAATAATTCAAAAACACAACAAATACATGAATAAAAAATAAATTTTTTCACTTTCATCTTTCCAAACTTTTGTAGAAAATATTTCCTTCGGAATTAAAATAAATAAATAAATAAATCCTTCGTCAAAACTGAAAACTTCTATCAAAACTAAATAAGTACTAAATATAACTACACTAGGCACAATTTAAAATACACTGATGGAAAAAAAAAAATACCAACACCAAGAAAAAATTATTGTACAGTAATGAAATTTCAGCAATACATTTGTCTAGGTAACATATTTAATTGATTAAAGTTTCAAGATCACAGGTAGAGCCATTTCAAATGTGAAATGTTGGTACATTAGTAACCGGTGTAACCGCCAGAATTTTGAATGCAAGCATGCAAACGTGCATGCATTGTGTCGTACAGGTGTCGGATATCAGTTTGTGGGATGGAGTTCCATGCCTGTTGCACTTGAGCGGTCAATGCAGGGACGGTTAATGCTGGTTGTGCAGAGGTGCCAAGTTTCAATAAGAGCTATCAGTAATGAGAGTTGTTTATTTATGAAACGTGAACCGCCTCACGGAATTATTTTTACGCACAAACTCGCATATAATAACGAATTGCACAGTTTTTTTTTTTTTTTTTGGGGGGGGTGGGGTTACAAAAATTTATTTTATTTATTATTATTATTATTTTTTAATAGTCACAGACAACTGCTTTATGGCATAAAATACTAAAACATTGTTCTTTTCTTTATGTATCTTGCATATATTTTGTTTGATGATACAGTATTTATTTTAAACTTATTAAGAAAAAACAAATAGATTCATCAAGTTCAGTGATAAAGCTTAAAAATTATTGCATATGTGAGAAATATTGAGCACTTCTATCACTTTTTTGGTTCTAGAAGTAAGCCTGGATCACTAGCTCGGAAAAGAGAGGGGCAGTCAAAATATAAATAATTAGATGAATGAGAAATGAAACAATTCTACTTCTTTATAGGTTCTGGAATCTAATAAAGCAAGTTTAAAATGAATATTGACATTTATGTTGCTGATGGAAAAAGATTGGGAAACTAAAGGCTACTGCAGAGCTTTTAATCATCGATGGCTAGTTGGAGGTAAGAAAAGAGGGGGGGGGGGGGGTTAAAAAACATCAGCAAGAAATATTGTATAATTCTATTTCTTTATAGTTTCTAGAATCTAATAAAGCAAGTTTAAAATGAATATTGACATTTATGTTGCAGATGGAGAAAGATTGAGAACTGGAAGGCTTCCATTGTGCGTTTTGTCGTTGATTGTTAGTGGGAATTCTTTTTTAACGATCGATATCCGCAATTTTTTTAAAAAGCGTATGATCCGTAATTTTTATATGTTGTCCGTAATGCCGTAATTATTGGCGTAAATCCGTAACATTTACGGACAAATTGTAATAATTGGCACCTCTAGTTGTGGATGACACTGGAGTTGTCGTCCAATGATGTCCCATACGTGCTCGATTGGTGAAAGATCTGGTGATCTAGCAGGCCAAGGCAACATGTCGACACTCTGTACAGCATGTTGGGTTACAACAGCGGTATGAGGGCGAGCGTTATCCTGTTGGAAAACACCCCCTTGAATGCTGTTCATGAATGGCAGCACAACAGGTTGTATCACTAGACTGACGTATAAATTTGCAGTCAGGGTGCGTAGGATAACCACGAGAGTGCTCCTGCTGTCATACGAAATTGCTCCCCAAACCATAACTCCAGGAGTAGGCCCTGTGTGTCTAGGCCGCAGACAGGTCGCTAGCAGGCGTTCACCTGGCCTCCGTCTAACCAACACATGGCTATCACTGCGACCGCAGAACCGGCTTTCATCAGAAAACACAACAGATCTCCACTCCGTCCTCCAATGAGCTCTAGCTTGACACCACTCACGTCGCAAGCGGCAGTGGTTTGGAGTCAGTGGAATGCACGCTACAGAGCGTCTGGCTCGGAGCTGTCCTTGAAGTAACCAATTTGTAACAGTTCGTTGTATCACTGTGGTGCCAACTGCAGCTCGAATTTTAGCTGCAGACGCAGTACGATTAGCCACAGCCATACGCCGAACACGGCGGTCTTCTATCTCAGTAGTGCCACGTGGCCGCCTGGAACCCGGTCTTCTTGAGGCAGTACCTTCCCTTGACCACTGCCACCAACACTCATGCACAGTGGATATATTCCTGCCAAGTCTTTCTGCAATATTGCGGAAAGAAAACCCACCTTCTCGTAGCCCTACTACACAACCTCGTTCAAACTCAGTGAGCTATTGATAATGGCTTCTTCGTCTTCTTAGAGGCATCCTTGACTAACATTAACCCACTACGTCAAATCTCAACTGTAAATAATGATCACGAACCTTACAGCACTTATTTAAAGCAAACCTCATTTGCATGTTCATAGTGTCGCTACTAGCGCCACACTTATGCGCGTAGCTCGAAATTTAAATCGACGTCATCTTTCAGATGTATAAACACGCCTACCAAATTTCGTTAATCTAGCACAGCTCCTTCCTGGTGTTGGGATTTTTTTTTCCATCAGTGTACTATTTCAAAGTTTTTGACAAATATATTCAAAATACATACTGCATAATCTAAAACTATTAATAAACAAACCTTTTACATACAAAAAAAAAAAAAATTAGCTCCATTCAAAACGTGTACCATATTCTGCACAAATCAGAAATTGCTTACTGTTGCCATTATCATAAAAGAAAAAACAAACCAAACATATCAAATAAACTGCTGGCTACCATATACTAAGGTACGTAGGTAGGTTGGATTTGACGTTGCACTAGTACTGCGTGTTGGAAATATTCCAGCTCCCAATCTTTCCAACTTTATTACTTCGGTAAATAACTTTGGAGTCATACTTAAAAATTTAACCTTTATTAATTACTTAAATTTTATTAAAATATTGATCAACTTAATTGCTAAAAAGTTTATTTGTTACTTATTAAAAGGTTTATTTTTATTTGCTACATAAGTAAAATAGTTTATATCTCTTTTATTCACTTTGAAAAACACTTACCTGTTTTAACGCCGTTGTTTGTTTTGTTTTCGGCGTGTTCCGTGAATGAATCAAATGATTTATTCACGCTTACGGCGACATTTCTTTTACTTACATTACTTTTCAACGGCCTCAGTTAGCGGTTGCAGGTAACGTTATAACATGTAATCGTTCAACGGCGCATGCCGATTCGCCGCGAATATGCAAATTTTCATAAAATGAAAGACTATAAATAGAAATGAACGTTAGTATGTGCTCTCGGTGGCTGACAAGCTAGTAGCTATGGTTTTTCAGACGCAGGTCGTTTTTCCTTATGAATTATAATTTCATTTCTTTAAGTTTACCTTAATTTAAACTGTTAAAGAAACAGTTCATTTTTTTAATAGTAATGTTGAATAACCTATAATTGCAATGATAGTATTAAAAGAGTTTAAGATATTTTCAATGAATTTCAATAAGTTAAATTTTTCTTGCTCAATTTATTAAATAGTTTAAAGTGGTTTAGTGAGCTAAATATCTGTTGATCATGGAAATGCTGTTAATCAATCAAATTATATTTTCTTCACTACAGAATGTGTTTGTCCTGGGATGCATGTCTTCATTATTTGTTTAAAATTTTCAAATCATCCGGAAATTATTGTGAGTACTGTTTTTTGAATTTTTCACAACCTTTAAACAGCTGCAGTCAAATAGACTTTAGACACCACTTATAATAATGTGGTTTATTATGTTCATCTGCCAGTATACTAATTTAACTTTGAACCATCAGTTATTGTGAACAGTTTAACTTGTGTATTTTTGCCTGAATCTTTTCCATAATTTGCATTTAAATAGATTTATTAATACACATTTATAATTCATGTTTTTCCTGTTTATATATATATTTAAAGCCATAAATAAAATTGTAATTTATTCTAAAAACTTGTGTCTCTCCTGTGCCACTCACACACATAGTTAGTTAGGACCAGGTATTTATCACGTTTTTTCCACTGTATATGACTCTTCTTTAATTTTTATGCTTGTATGTTGAACTTTTCAACATTTACAGCACTGCGCTATGAGTAATTCGGATGGTGACCAGATTAGAGTATACCCTTATAAATTAAAAGCATTAATAATTATTACAATTCCTCAATTAGGAATATAATTCTATATTCTTTGTAAATGGGGACCAAAGTGCTAATAACTATGATAAATAATTTTCCTGTAAAACTTTTTAAAACTTAGAAAAATGAGTAACAAAAACAGACTATCCTCAGAAAATGAGAACGTCTGGTTTCGTGATGGTATGGAATTTCATTTCGCAGCAATCAGTGGTATGTACATGAAAAAAAAAAAAAAAAAAAAAAAATCACTAAATATACCTCACCCACAATCTGCATGAATCGCTAAAACGCATGAAATTTCATTTTACAGCTATCAGAAATATGCATGTCTGTACGCTCCGCGTCAGTGGCGCACCCACGGAGGGGGCTTAGGGGGCTCAAGCCCACTCCAGAACCAGCTGACATGGTAAAAAATTTTAGATATGCATGAAAAAATATTCAAACACAGATATTGTAAGCAAAAATAAAGTTTATAAATTAAACATTAAATATTAGGAAATTTTGAAATCCTTACATTTAAACACAAAAACAATGAACTAGTTTTGTTTTTTTAATTGAAAGATACTCTAGACATTCCATTGTAGTTTTCAGAAATGAGCTTCTAAGGTCCTAAAGCATATACTGTTATCACGAAATCGAAGGAGTATCTAAAAAGTCAGGCAGAAGAAGCAATCTGATGTGGAAGTAAGCATGGACGTATTTGTCAGAAAATTGGGATACCAGGCTCATGCAATTTTATATTTTAATTCATGAGTATTTATAGCATCTTTGTGAAAGTTTGTTTTGTCCTTGGGCAAAATTAACACATTCGCATTGGCAAATGAAAATTCTCGTTTGATATAAAATAAAAATTAGCCCTGTTCTTAGTCGTTCCTCTAAAACAATATTTTAAATTAAAAATGAAATCTGCATATTCGTTAAATACATTATATGCCACTAGCACATATACATGCGAGTGAAATTTCGCATCAATTGCTGAAGCTGAAGATAAAATTTAATTGATTTAATCACAAACACGTAAAATTATTTCTCTAAAAATATAACAATTTAGAGGAATGCCAAAAGGCGCAGTTTACTATTCAAAATGGGAAAATACCCCGATAACAATATGTTAAGATATTTTACTTATGCTTCTGAGAGTGGGGTCATTTTTTTTTTTTTAAAATCACGGTATGTAGAACATACAGAAGGGTACATGGATAGTTTTCATTTTTGCCTCTGATGTCACTGAGATCTAAGCTACATTTTAATGCAATTTTTTTCTGTTATAAAAATTCAAATTTCATAATAAATATATATATATATATTATACTGGAATACAATATCCTGTAATGAACTCAGAAAGGCAATGCTTAAACAGGGTTGGCAGGTTTTTGACACGTGACAGTTTTTGACGGTTTAAACCATGGTTAAAACCGTCATGTCAAAAACCTATATTTATAATTTGTCATATAAAAACTTAGTTTAACAAAATATAGTTTATAAAGATTTTTTGAAAAGCAAATAGACTGATGTTCTTTGATAAACACATTCTTACAACATTTTGATTAATACAAAAAACAAAACTTTAGGCTTTTAAAATTTTATTATGAATTATTTCTATGTTCATTCAAAATATGCTGTGATACTTTTATATATTATTACAAAATTTATTTATAACTATGCTTAATATAGTATATATTAAACTTAGTTATGTGATACTTTAAAAATATAGTACTTTTTGTAGTGTCGCATCGATTAATCGTATCGGACTTCAAGTTTCAGTTTAAGTTTGTCAGAACTGTATGGCAACGATAGAACTTTTCGAACAATGACAACAAAGTCGCTATTTTGTGATCCAGAAAATGTACAAAATATTGTATTTTATCGTCGTTAATTGATTGTAAATAGTAAATTATCAATTCTTAAGGAGTCAGAGAAGCGTTATTTTCATTTAATGTCACAACCCATCGCTTCATCTGGTGACCCGTGTTGAAAATGCCAGACGACGAGAAGAACAAAGAAAACGAAACTGCAACACAGGCTGCGGTCGCTAGAGTTAGCGTCAAAGTTCCTACTTTCTGGAAACCGGATCCGAAGATATGGTTCCTCCAATTGGAAGCTCAGTTTCGAAATGCGAACATAACTGCTGATCAAACTAAGTATGATTATGTTATTAGTTCCATTGAACCGGATATTTTGTCGCAAGTATCCGATATGTTGCTTGCCCCACCTCAACAGGATAAATACCAGGCTATAAAGGACAGGCTAATTTCTTTATATGCTGACTCGGAGACTCAGAAAACTCAGAAGTTACTGAGTGAACTTGAATTAGGCAATAAAAAGCCGTCACAGTTGCTTTGCGAAATGCGCAATTTGGCCGGTGACAAAGTGGCTGACACCTTTCTGAAAACATTGTGGTTGCAACGCTTACCAGTTAATATACGTGGAATTATAACTGTCAGTGGCGATGATTTACCAAAATTGGCTACTATTGCCGACAAGATTTGGGAACTAAACCCCATTACTCCTCAGATAGCCGCAACTTCGTCCATAACCGTGAGCAGTGGACTAATCGAGAACCTACAAAAACAGGTTAGCGAACTCACTTTGCAAGTTTCCGCTCTATCCAAACAACGGCGTAGCAATTTTCGGTACCGCTCTAAATCAAGAGGCAGGAGTCCCAGCGATAGTAGGCATGCCATTTGCTACTACCATAGGAAATTTGGGAATAACTCTTTCAAATGCAAACAACCATGCAACTTCCAATCAGCATCACAGACAGGTAGCTCGGAAAACTGACACCCCGTCTCTCACTGACGACGGAGGGACGTGGGGTTGAGCTGAGTCGTCTTTTCGTAAGCGACAAGGAAACAGCCACCCAATTTTTAATTGACACCGGGGCAGAACTGTCGGTCATCCCACCATTACCTGCTGATAGAAAAAATATCTCGAAATTAGAACTGTTCGCCGCAAATGGCACCAGGATCAAAACATATGGTCAAAAGTTACTGAAGCTCGATTTTGGACTCCGAAGATCATTTAGTTGGCCTTTTGTAATCGCTGAAGTGAATAGACCCATCATAGGTATGGATTTTCTCGCTAATTTTAACCTTTTGGTAGATACTAAAAACCGTAAGTTAATAGATGGCATTACATTTTTCACTATTAATGGAATCCCTTGCTTTCAAAACAATAATAATATCCCAATTTTAAATGCTGTTAACAATCCATACAAAAATATTCTCAATGATTTTCCAGATGTGCTCAAACTGAGTGGAATTAACAATAAAATTAAAAATCATAACACTGAACACTTCATCGAAACCAGAGGCCCACCCGTTACCGCCAAAGTCAGAAGGCTATCGGTCGACAAACTTAAGGCTGCTAAAAAGGAGTTTGAATTTATGCTCCAAATGGGTTTATGCAGACCATCTACAAGTAACTGGTCAAGTCCGCTTCATCTAGCTATGAAGAAAACGGGCGACTGGCGACCTTGCGGTGACTACAGAGCGTTAAACAACGTCACAATCCCCGATAGATATCCTCTTCCATTTTTAACAGACTGTAGTTCTATTTTAGCAGGAACAACAGTTTTCTCTTCCATTGATCTCATTAGAGCGTATCAGCAAATTCCAGTTCGTAAGGAAGATATACCGAAAACCGCAATTCTCACGCCTTTCGGCTTATTCGAATTTCCATACATGACATTTGGTCTTCGTAACGCAGCTCAAACTTTCCAACGTTTTATGAACAGTTCTGAATGGGCTAGAGTTCGTATTTTGTTATTTGGATGATATCCTGATAGCCTCTGCTGACGAGGAAACACATCGGCAACACGTACGAGTAGTACTTTCGAGGTTAAATGAATATGGACTGTGCATTAATACGGCAAAATGTAAATTTGGTCAAACTAAACTTGCATTCTTGGGATACGAAGTATCGGCTGAAGGTCTTAAACCACTTCCAACGAAAGTCGATGCAATTAATAATTTCCCAGAACCAAAGTCATTTACCAGTTTAAGACGATTTTTAGGTATGATAAATTTTTATCACAGATTCATACCGAATTGTGCCAAATTACAACAACCATTAACAACACTGCTGTCAGGTGTCAAAAAAGAACTGCAGAAAGTCAATACTTTGGACGGAAGAAGCAAGAAATGCCGTCCAAGCTTTAAAGGATGCACTCAGTCATGCTTCCATTTTGGCTCATCCATCAGAAAAGGCTGAAATAACATTGACGACTGATGCTTCAGACACTGCTATTGGAGCGGTCGTACACCAAGTGGTGAACAATGCAAAACAACCTTTGAGTTTCTTTTCACGCTCTTTGACACCAACCCAAAGAAAGTATAGTGCCTACGATAGAGAGCTATTAGCCATCTATACAGCAGTGAAGCATTTTAAATACATTTTAGAAGGACGACATTTTACAATATATACAGACCACAAGCCAATCACATTTGCCTTCCAACAAGATTTAGAAAAAGCCTCACCTAGGCAAGCCAGACAACTGTCATACATTGGTCAGTTCACAACCGATATCCGATACATCCAAGGGGATGAAAATACCGTAGCTGATGCACTCTCTCGTGTTGAAACCATTTCTGTACCACCTGTAATAGACTTACAAACTATCGCAAACTCTCAAGAAGATGAAGAGTTGGAAATACTGAAAAGTAATCCAAACTTGAAAATTTTACAGATCCCTATACCGGACAGCGACAAGAAAATCTATTGTGATACCTCTACGAACTATAATCGTCCATACATACCTGCAGAATTTCGACGAAAAATATTTTCATCCATCCATAATTTGTCTCATCCTGGAATAAGATCCACAACCAAATTGATCACAAAACGTTTCATATGGCCCAATATGAATAAAGACTGCCAACTATGGACTAGAGCATGTTTACCATGCCACTGATCCAAAGTTCATAGGCACACTCAGTCAGCTTTGGGAGAATTCAAGGTACCTCCCCACAGATTTCAGCATTTAAATATAGATTTGGTTGGCCCGTTACCGATTTGCAAAGGATTCAGATACCTTCTCACCATCGTCGATCGTTACACTCGATGGATTGAAGCAGTGCCTTTAGAAGATCAGTCAGCTGAATCAATCGCTAAAGCTTTGATTTCCACCTGGTTTTCTCGCTTCGGAATCCCGAATCGAATAACATCTGACCAAGGCAGGCAATTTGATAGCCAACTCTTTCAAGCCTTAGGAAAATATCTCGGTTTTCAGACGAATACCACAACTGCGTATCACCCACAAGCTAATGGCTTGATTGAGCGCCAACACAGGACTTTAAAAGCTAGCCTAAAATGCCACCTGCTAGAAGCAAAATCATGGCTGGAAGCATTGCCTTTTGTTCTCTTAGGTATAAGATCTGCTATCAAGGAAGACTTAGGATGCTCATCCGCAGAACTTGTTTACGGAACCACCTTGGCGTTACCAGGAGAATTCTTTTCAACGCTACCTCCTATGAAACAATCGGAATTTTCCCAAAACCTCCAGAAAATAATACAAGATATGAAGCCACGACCTACAACAACCCATGGAAACAGAACAGTCTTTGTTTCTAAACAACTGTGCAACTGTTCTCATGTATTTCTATACAACAACGTCAATAGTTCTTCACTACAACCTGTCTATCTTGGACCATATCCCGTAAAGGCGAGAAAGGATAAATATTTCGACATCGAAATCCAGGGAAAAGTCAAACGAGTTTCCATCGACAGAGTGAAACCATGCTTTCTGTTAAAAGAAACAGATATCCCTTTTCGAGAGCTACATCCCACGAAAAATGAGCATAATGAAACGCCTGTACTCAAGACTACGGAAGAAAGTCCAGCGACTCCACAGGAAAGCAAGACAACCAGAACCGGCAGGCATGTGAAGTTTCCCAGTCACTTAAAAGACTATCTTCTGTAATCGTTTTCACTGGGAAGGGGGTGTGTAGTGTCGCATCGATTAATCGTATCGGACTTCAAGTTTCAGTTTAAGTTTGTCAGAACTGTATGGCAACGATAGAACTTTTCGAACAATGACAACAAAGTCGCTATTTTGTTTGTGATCCAGAAAATGTACAAAATATTGTATTTTATCGTCGTTAATTGATTGTAAATAGTAAATTATCAATTCTTAAGGAGTCAGAGAAGCGTTATTTTCATTTAATGTCACAACCCATCGCTTCACTTTTTAATAAGATATTATTTATAAGTATGTTTTAAAAGGTAAACATATTAATGTTTTTGGAGAAACATTATAACATTTTGATTAATATAAAAACAAAACTTTAGGCTTCTAAAAATTAATGATTTATAAAACACTGATAGATCATTTTGATTGATAACTCATTTTATTTGCAATATAACATTGTACACTCCTTCTCATATTTATAAGGACACTTTATGTTTTGAAATAACTAATGTAAAAATAATTTTGAACAAGATTATAATAAGTGCACTTAATATATCTAGTATTCTAAAAACCAAAACTGCTATAATTTTTTTTATATGAAACAAAATTAATAAAAAATCATGCAAAATATATTTTCTCTATTTTTAGATGTTCATAATTATAGGGACAATCAAGCTTTTTTCGTTTTATTTAACTTACTAGCGGATAAATTGCAGTTGACATGCAAATTCGTTAACTACTGGGCTAGATTAACTCATATATAAGACTTCAGTTTTTCTTGAACGGATATTACTGATAATTCCTCGAAAAAAAGAACGTTCATGTAGTGAAGTATGATAAATGCGTTTTTTAAGTGGAAGGATAATTTCAATCCACCGAATTTCTAATTAAATTTGAAGATCTAAAATTTCTGAAGGAAATGTGATTAAACATTGAACTGCTGGTTCGATAGGAGAGAGATCTGATGCAAAATCAGAGTTCTTTTACAGAGATCGAAGACTCATAATTCCTCTTACTGTTCTACTCATAATGACTGCTGCTGAATTTGCTCATAATTTTTAACGAAAGGTTGGGGTCCACACTTATGCATGTTTAAAATAATTAATAATATGTTAAAATGAATAAAAAACATGTAATAATCAATAAGCATTTAATGAGGGAAAGAAAGTCTGTGTTAAAATTTAATAAAGACAATATTAAATGGTAAAATGTTGCATTTTCGGATGAAAAACATTTTATTCTTGATTAACCAAATGGTTTTAACAGTTATTGATACGATCTGAAGATAGCGAAAGACAGAGCAAATTTTTTAAAGGCAGATATGAATCGGGCATTTTAAAGGTGGATCTATGGTGCTCTGGGGAGCTGTTTCTACTGAAGGCAGAATGAATTTAGTAATTTTTTCTGTTATTATGAACATCAAGAGACTGTCCGCAATTTTTAACTGTGTAATTCTTAGATTTTGGGGGGTAATAATATTTCTTCAACAAGACTTACATTTTTGCTTTACTTCTAGAACAATAAGAAATAGTTTCAAGAAAGAAACTTCTGTATTATTGCCTTTTCCGTGGCCTAAAAGTTAAAAAAAAACCTTAACTTATCATATTAGAAAAGTGCATGCAAGTGGAAAGCAATTTTAAATAGTTTAAATGTATTCAGAATATCATCTATGCTGTATGAAATGGTATTGAGACTGAATATTAAATATATATATACCCGAGAGAATGTCTGACTGTTTCACTCTAAAAAGAGACCCCATAAAATATTAATTTAAAGAATAACTGAAAAAAAATTACTAAGATTCGAGTTGTCCTTATATTTGTGAACACCTGAAAAATCATTTTTTTGACCATATTTAAAGTTTTTTAAGATAGAAAAACGATAAAACTTTTTAAATATAGTCTATTAATGAAATTCAAATTAATAAAAAAATATATTTGTTTAAATAATAGTGTTCAGTGTTTAGTTAATATAGGAAAACGGGTGTTCTTATAATTATGAGAACCAGTGTATATTTCAATTTTTTTTAGTATTGTGCATGTGCTTTTAGTATTATGTATTTAACCAGTAAAATAAAAATGCATAGCCTAATATTTTGTATTAAAATATTTTATAGAAAAATATTTTTTTTTTTTTTTTTTTTTTTTAAATGACTGCTGATATTTCAAGTTTATAAGAAAAAGCAATAATTCTGAATGTTAAACAAGCTTGAATTGCGTCTGAAATTCTTATAATTACCGTGAGACAAGAAAAATATAAATGTTTTCTGGACATGATGTATAAATTGCAAGAAATTTAATAAAAAATTCATGCTCAAATTTTTAATATAAAAAATACACATATAAAAAATAAAGGAGTAATTTTGTACAAAAACAATTAGCAATTCAATCAAACTTTAATATTACAGATATTTTTTTTTTGTTTTTTGTGATTTCCCAAGCTTTTACCATATAACAAAGAAACAAATTTTTAATTTTAAACCTTAGGTACTGGTATTATGATTGGGGTCGATTGAACACACTAAGTTCCTAGGCCCTCTGTGGATCTTTCTAAGGGGTCCTAACCTGTTATTACGCAAGTTTCAGAGAAAACCATGGAAAACTATGAACAACTAGGTAGAGTCCTGCATCGGGTCAGGTAATCTGCTTTTACCCTAACCCAACTCGCGGGTCGGGTTGACAGAATTTTTCTCTTGCGGGTTGGGTCGACTGATCTTTTTTTCGTGTGGGTCGGGTTGACTGAATTTTTTTTGTGCGGGTCGGGTTCGGGTTAGTTTTCAACAAGTCGGGTCGACTTGAGAAAACTTTTCAAAATATTTTTTACAATTATAAACATAAATTTATAGGCATGTTTACAACTATGTAACTAATTTAAACATTCTGAACATACTAGACATGTATCGGTTGGTTGTTTGGTTGGAGGATTTAAGGCTGATTGACTCCAGATGTGTCCTAGGCCTATAGAGGGAATGCCATCCGCTTGGGTCTTTCTAAGGGGTCCCAGCCCGTATTTACGCATGTTTTGGAGGAAACCACGGAAAACTCCGAACGGCTAGGTCGATGAGTGCAACCTGGGATCGAACCCGACACCTCCCATCTACCAGCTTCAAGCACAGAACCACTTGACCGCTGCACTGGTGGGGAAACATGTACCGGAGCTCCCTATTCATATCCGCAGATATCTACCAGAAAAATAGATCCGTATTTGTATCTGGATCTGTTTTCTTCTCTTCAACCGAACTAATATGTATCTTTTGTAGAAATTGCATGAAAATTAGAAAAGTATTATAAATCTTTCTTTTACTTTCTTTTATATTCAGTAGAAGAAACTATTAGATTTGTAAAAATTTTCAACTTCCAGTTTTTGATGAATTTGCATGTTTTGTGAGTCCAGAACACGATTTGACTATTTCTAGAAAATACCAGTCTGTGTCTCTGCTCTGTATGTGTGTGACAAAAATTTTGTGGTGACTGTATCTCTGGAACTACTGCACATAATTGCATATAAATTTATAAATAAATGCACCGTGACATAAATTAGTGCCTATCAACTTTTGGTGCCCATCGCTCAACAGGTAGCGCTGCTATACAGTGATTTTCACAATTTAAGAGAATGCTGTACCTTAGGAACTACTGCAGAGGATTGCATATAAATTTATATGTAGATGCACCTTGACATAAACTAGTTTCTAGCAACTTTTTATCAACAGGTGGCGCTGCTACACACCGATTTCCACAATTACAAGGAAAGCTATATCTCAGGTTCTATTGTATATCATCAAACAAAACTTAATATGTGAGAAGGCGATTATGAGACATTATGCTGACTCAGTTTGAATGTTTGTCGGCCAATAGGTGGCGCTGCTATACTGCAAATTTCATCAATAACAGGATGGCTATATCTCAACTTCTATGCCATATAACTGTACGAACCATGATATGTGAGATAACCATTAAAAAACCGCATTGTTTAAGAAGTTATTTATAGACGATAAAACTGTCTCTCGTTGGATATTTAGTGTTAGATTTCCCTAAGATGAAAATTATTTGCATTCATCACATAGTTTTAATAAATTATTCGCACTTAGTGAATTTCACAGAAAAATATAGAAGAATGTCTTGTGGGCCACAACATACTAGTTTTTCTTTATAATTTACCAACTGTGTGACAATGAAAATTTACTTTATTTATACTATCATTTTACCTTGTTTTGCATGCTTTTTAGATGAATATGTAATGTTGATTTGTTTTTCGGGTTTCGGGTCGGGTTTCGAGTCGCAAAAAATTCTCTGTTGCGGGTTCGGGTCGGTTTTCGGGTTGATGAAAAATTTTTTGTCAGGTTCAAGTCGATGAAAATTTTTTTGTCGGGTTTGGGTCAGGACTCTACAACTAGTTTGTCGAGTGAGACTTGGGATCGAACCCAGCACCTCACATCTACCAGCTTCGAGGTCAGAACATTTCCCACTGGTAGGCCAATTTTAAGCCTTAAATTAATCATAAGTAATATAAATCAGGGTTGGCTTTATTTTGCCCAATCTGAAAAATCCTTGGTAGATTTTCCCAATAAAACTCAGCTAGAAAAAAATCCAAATGTTTTTTTTTCAAAATTCTTATTTAAAATTGCATATTTATCTAACTAATTATATTTATCTAACAAATATAACATGCATTATTATAATATGGACAAGAAAATTTTTTTTAAATATTGGAGGTGCTCAATTTGCTCTACAAAACAAAATCTTAAAAAAATCTCAATGAAAAATAATTATCTCATTTAAACACAATCAAAAAATGATACAAACAAAGAAAGAAAAAGAGAGAAAAAAAGTTTGTCAAAACTGTGGGACTTGAGCAATGAAAAATGCATAAATAAAAAATCAATGTAGTACCCCCCCCCCCTCCCTTATAAATACGCCGATATTAATTGCGCAATTCTCATCTGCTCTAGTACATCCTTTTTAAATGCCAAACTAAAATAAAAATGCATAATTAAAAAATCAATGTAGTACCCCCCCCCCTCCCTTATAAATACGCCGATATTAATCGCGCAATTCTCATCTGCTCTAAGTACATCCTTTTTAAATGCCAAACTAAAATTTATTAAAAATATCGCTAAAAAAGCCAACTACAACCCTAAACTAACAGATAAATTTTTATAAAAAACGACTTAAATACCTTAACCATATTACAAATGCACAAAAAACTAAACCATCTTTTACTTCTGCGATCCCATATTATAAAGGCGCCTCCATCAAAATCAAAAATGAAGCAAAAAAAATATAATGATAACATTCCAATTAAACCAGATAAAAACATTTACCAACGTATACGTAACGAGAAAGACCCCATTCCCTTTAACCAAACTGCTGGTGTTCACAAAATAAATTTTCAAGACCGCGATCAAAATAAAGCTAGCTATATCGGCATGACTAAGAGAAAAATTAAAGACAGAATATCCGAACACCTTGCAGACTTAAAATACAACAAACCGTCCACAGCCTTCTCAAGAAATAATAACACTAACCCTATTAATATTGAATCAATTAACTTTCGTAAAATTTCATCTTTTAATTCACATAAATACGCACTTAAAAGAGAAGCACTTGAAATCCTGACCACCCATAATGCAATAAATGACGTAGAACATAGTATCATCCCACCTGAATGGAAACAGATTTTGGAAATAAAGAAACGAAGTGAAGAATCGATGGACGAGGAAGTTAAGATAAAGGAGTGAACCACCAAGCCATAGCTGCCAACCTTTGAGAATCAAAATTAGGGATATTCCAAGCTTTAAGAATCAAAATTAGGGGGATTTTGTATACAACATAGTTTAAGCCGTAAATAGAACGTTAATAGTACAGTAATTGTTGGAAAGAGAAGGAGAAAAAAAAAGGGAAATTTTGCAGTATCTAGAGGCTTTCTTCTTATTGCAAATATGAGAAAATAAATAAATAAAACACACTGAATTTAAAATACTACTAGATTATATTAAATTCCAACCATACTGAAATTATATATATACATACATAGACTTGGGAAAAAAATTTTCCTACCTGAAAAATCTACGCCTTTTTTCCCCAAGTTTACAAATTTGGTATAGATATGATGTATAAATACTTAATTTAATTGAGGAGAAATAAATAGAATCATTAAGTTCAGCAATAAAACCTAAAAATGATTACATACGTGAGAAATATTGAGTACTTCTAATGTTTTATTGTTTCTAGAATTGATCATTGATCATTATCCAGAGATGGGGAAGTAAAAAAAATAATTACAGAGTAAGAAATATTAAACTCTTTCAATTCTACTTCTAGAATCTAATAAAGCAAATTTAAAATAAATATTATCATTTATGTTGCACATGGAATGGGAGATAAAAGACTTCTGCAAAACACCTGATTGCCGATCGCTAGTAAAGAAATAAATAAAGGAGGGGGGGGGGGGAGTAAAAATAACATCATGAGCAAGAAATATTTAACAATTCTATTTTTTTATAGGTTCTAGAATCTTATAAAGCAAGTTTGAAATTAATATTGACATTTATGCTGTGGATGGAGAAAGATTGGGAATCGGGAGCTTTCGTAAAACGTTTGAAAATTAGGTGGTGTGTGACGAAAATTTTGAAAAAAATCGGGAGATATTAATGTTTTTCGGGAGTTCGGGAGATTGCCTCAAAATTCGGGAGTCTCCCGAATTTTTCGGGCAAGTTGGCAGCTATGCACCAAGCTCTTTGTTTGTCGTCAGGCTCCGATGATGGCTCCGGCAGGAGTTGAAATATATTGGCCTATCTTTTTTTAAAGGATTTTTATAAGGTATCTTAAATGTTTTTAACTAAATTGTAATCCTTTGTAAAATGTAGTACCCCCCTCCCTTATAAATAAGCCGATTTACAATCTTATATTAATCGTGCAATTCTCATCTGCTCTAGTAAATCCCTTTTAAATGCCGAACTAAAATTTATTAAAAATATCGCTAAAAAAGCCAACTACAACCCTAAACTAGTAGATAAATTTTATAAAAAACGACTTAAATCCCTTAACCATATTACAAATGCATAAAAAACTGAACCATCTTTTACTTTCGCAATCCCATATTGTAAAGGCGCCTCCATCAAAATCAAAAATGAAGCAAAAAAATATAATGTTAACATTCTAATTAAACCAGATAAAAACATTTACCAACGTATACGTAACGAGAAAGACCCCATTCCCTTTAATCAAACTGCTGGTGTTAACAAAATAAATTTTCAAGACCGCGATCAAAATAAAGCTAGCTATATCGGCATGACTAAGAGAAAAATTAAAGACAGAATATCCGAACACCTTGCTGACTTAAAACACAACAAACCGTCCACAGCCTTCTCAAGAAATAATAACACTAACTAGAGGTCAAGACTCACGGTCGCCACTCGCCACGTGGCGACTTAATTTGAAAAAGTGGCGACCAAAAAAATTCGTATGATCGCCATTTTTTCCGCGAATTCGCGAAAATATTTCTTCCGTTTTAAAAAAAATCGCGGATATCGTTCGTTTAAAAAAGAAGAAATCCCATTAACGATCGGCGATTGTTTTAATGGGATTTCGATGATGATCGCGCCTTCCGATTTCCAATCTTTCTCCATCCACAACATAAATGTCAATATTCATTTAAAACTTGCTTTATGAGATTCTAGAACCTAGAAAGAAATAGAATTGTTAAATATTTCTTGTTCGAGTAATTATTTTTTGCCTCTCTCCCCCTGTTCTTATTTCCAACTAGCGATCGCCGATCAAATGTTCTGCAGTTGTTTCTCAGTCTTTCTTCATCCATAATATAAATGGTAATATCCATTTTAAACATGCTTTATTAGATTCTAGAATTGAGAGTTTAATATTTCTTATTCATGTAATTATTTTTTTAATCCTCCCCCCCCCCTCCCTTTCCCCATTTCTAGATAGTGATAAATGATCAATTCTAGAAACAATAAAGCGATAGAAGTGCTCAATATTTTTCACATACGTAATTATTTTTAGACTGAACTTGATGAATATATTTATTTTTTCTCAATTAAATTATATATTTATATTTCATATCTATACCAAATGTGTAAACAGGGGGTTGGGGGATGAAAAATAGATTTTTAGGTATGAAATTTTTTTTAAATTAGTTTAAGAAAATTAATGCTCAGTTGATTTCATACATGTTTAAAACTGATAATTAAATACTATATATATATATATATAAATATATATGTGTTTAATGTATGAGTAATGTACATACATCAAAATTTTATTCTATAAATGTTTAAAAAATTTGTTTTTCTGATGGTATGAAATTTTTATAAGGTTTTATGTGGATATAAAAGTAACTGCAGATATATTAAGAATTTTTTTGTCTTAATGAAATAATCCTGAAAATGTTTAAAGTAGATAAAAGCTTTATATAACTGTTTAGGTAGGCATTTTATTGAAAGTGATGCTAATAATGTCCAACCAATCATGTTTACAGAAAAGTTTCAGCAAATTTCTAATTTTAGCAATCACATGCCAATTAATAAAATTGAACCTCTGATAATAGGCTAGTACAGATTCTTTGCCTCCCCACCCCCTCCTCATACTCAAAATAATTTCATTTTCCTCTAATTCTGATCATAATTATTTTCCACTTGCAGATGGAAGTGCCAGACCTAACGAAATTTATTAAATGAATCAAATTTTTGTATTTCTTTTGCAATGGGAGATAAAATAAGTATTCTTGTAAAACACAAATTGTGTATGAGAAATCACATTGTCAGATCATATCATCATTATAGCCTGCTGTTTTCCCGTAGCAAAATGCGTGTTTTAATATTTATCTATGAAAGTCCATATATTTTCCCTCATTACTAAAACTTTGAATTTTAAAGTCTTCTTTCTAAGTACTATAGTTATTAATAACATTTTAAAAAAGCTGGATTACATGCTATTATAACTACATGCTCATAGAACTCACTCTTAAAACACTAACAACAATAAAATCATAAGCATTCAGTGACAGTTCAAATGAGGTCATATCTTCCCTCAAAAACCGAATAACTTTTCAATTCAGGCCTAGGAGTGGTAAAACACTCTTGAAAAAGAGAGAAAAGAGACTAAAATGTCTAAAAAGGAGAC